>JASGAU010346294.1:0-29184 GCA_030220045.1 Australoheros facetus | reverse complement strand
ACAGGGCATCTCCTTGGTAAATCCCGCACTTGATGTTGACTTGTGCGATGGGCTTGAAGTTGGCCTCTAGTGTTGTTCTCCACGTACCCATTGAGTTCTTGATGAAGGCTCTGAGGGTCCTGTTGATCTTATACAGTTCTAGGCATTCCAGGATCCATGTGTGTGGCATTGAGTCATAGGCTTTCTTGTAGTCAATATATATATATATATATATATACACATACACACACATACATATATATACACACATTGTTTTGACTTTGCAGAAAAGTCAACTTTGACGAGTTCTTTTCCTGCTCATGTCTGGCACCTGTTCACTGTCCAGGTGGGCACTTGCTGAGGGCAAGGGAGGGGGATAAAATGAAGGCCCAGGAAGAAGGGAAGGTGTGGCATAAACAGATAATGAACAGATGGTGCGATATGTGAAAGTGTGAAACCTGGCGGCAGGAAGGAAGCAAGGAAAAAAACAAAAAACGGCAGCTCTCAGGTGCCGACTCTGCCTGGCTGTTAGTTAACAGCAGCTGAAGCCAGCAGGAAGGCAAGTCGCTGAGTGACAAAGTGGCATCATTTCTCAGTGCTCCAAAAGAGCAAGCACTCCGGCTGCTAGATCTGCATCACAAAATGAGTAAATAAAAATTGATGTGAAAAGAAAGGGAGGCGAGGGGGGGTGTTCTTCCTCTAGCTCTGTTCAGTTCAAAGACAAATTTAGGACTCTGCTTACAGGCAAAGGCAGCTCAGACTAGTGACAGGGCTGTAGTGCAGAGAGATACACTGCACCTTGATACTGAGGACAACAGTAGATGTTTAGGACAGGATTTAGAAAGGATTGTACTGGAGGAAAAAAAAAATCCCAATTATCCTTTCATTTAGCAAGGAAATAAAGTGCTGAACAAGCTTTTTTCAAAACACCTTTCAACAGTGAGAAAAATGAGCAACTGTAATGAGTGTCCATAAAACTTGTCTTGTAGGAGTTCTTGTGCTCCAAGCTCGGGTCCTCTACCACAGGCCTGTGACCTCTGTGCTGTCTGTCAGCCCAGCTTAGTCCAGCCATTGGTAGGATTTTTCGATATCAGCCACTTCTTCTATCTGCCGGTGGTACATGCTGTGCAGAGGCCTGTCCTTCCATAATGGCTCCTGTTCTTGCTTCTCTTCTTTCTCAGGTTTCTGCTGCCTGAGGTACTCACTAAGCATGCGATCAGTTGTGGCCATCTTCCTGATGTACTAGTGGATCTTTGTTGCTTCATCTAGGATAGTGGTTCTTACACTCACTAGTCCTTGGCCTCCCTCCTTACACTTAGCGTACAGTCTCAGGGTGCTGGATTTGGGGTGAAAACTTCCATGCATGTAAGGAGCCTTCTGGTCTTGTCTTGTCTCCTCCTTGGGCCAGCTTATTATCCCATCCATGTATCTGGTGACCAGCAGGTGTAGGTCTAGGCTATTTAAACCTTGAATTCTGAGGTGCCTTGCCCCATCTCTGCTCCGTTCCTGTGACGGTGTCTGCACCGTCTACATGCTACACCTGTTTGGTTCTTATTATTATCTTAATTTGGTTTCTGCACACACATCATTTACCATACACTTGTCAACTCATCCATGCACCACTTTATACCACTGACACAGATTTACACACATCATGATTATTATAATAAACCCTTGGTAATCCCTATTCAGTTTGTGGTGTGACTCCATTCTTTGTTGCGGCCTGTGAGCCCATCATAACAATAGGCAGATTATATACAACAACATGTCATTTAGAACAAGGCAGCAGATGTCCAACAAAAGTAAAACTGTAATAAATTTAATACATAAAGAAGTTATTCTGAGGTAAAATACACACAGAGAGTGTGAATATGCACAGTGTATGATATTCCACAGACATGTTCATTAAGGAGATAAGGGAAGATGAATGATGAGCTGTACTGCACAAATGTAAAATGTAAAGCAGCATGTGTGAGTCTATGCAGGCATGCTGAGCCCAGTTCAGTTCTGTGGTCTGTTAGCAGAGGAGCTAATGCTTTGTGTTCAGCAGTGTGATGGCTGTGGGGTAAAAGCTGTTCTTCAGTCAATTCATACAAGCATGCAGGGCTCTATAGTGAGGTGTGCTCAAAATGTTACAGCATTTAACATACAAAAAAAAAAGTATCAAAAACCCTGTCTGAGACCAAACTTCCCCTTCAGTGTCATCTTCCTGTGCATGTCCAGACAGCTTACAGCATGACTGTTACAGTTTTAAGCTAAAAAATGTCCATTATGTCAATAGCATGTTTTTGGGGGATTGTACTGTACCTTCCTGAGACATCTGATGAAGGACATGTAGCAAATACGACCAGAACTGTGGTGCAATCGTGGAGCTGTGTGAGATCAAGCAGACATCGCAGAGACTCAGCTGCAAGCTCACCCTCTGTGATCTAAAAATATCAGCTTTGCTGAAAACACGCCCAGCATGCACAAGGAGATGAACTTGAATGGGAAATCATCCAAATGTAGGTATTTTGTTTTACTTATTTATGGGCCCCCAAAGCATTTTGATAGTACCTCATATTTTTATAGGCTTGGTAACAAAGGTTCATTTAGAAATGAGGAGTTCCTGAGAAGAAACTGTTCCCTCTGGTTAGGTAACAGTGGTGATATCTTGTGTAAGCACCTCCATACCTTCTCTAGCAGGTATCCAATCACCAAAAAGCCCTTTCCTCCCAACATCTGTTCCTGCATGGCCACAGAGCTCTTGAGCATTTCAAGCAGAAAAGCCAGGAGAGTAGCACTGCAAAAGTAAAAGAAAATCTCTCATACAGGAATAAAATGCTCATCTACTCAAACACACTTAAGATGCTGAAGTAGTTCATTCATCAACTATTCTATAAACAGAATGAAAAGGGGGGGAAAAAAACAAGGTCATTTTCAGAGGATGTCAGCAGTCAGCTGGGAACTGTAGCTCACCGCTTTCATCCCTCTTCAATTCAGGAGAAAAGGCTGGTTTGCCGGGTTCTCCGGGGACAGAGAAATTTCTTTAGGGTGAACAGTAACAGGGTACGTAGGTACAGTATTTGTGTGTGATGTGGGGGTAGAGGTTCGAGGGGGCAGGGCAGTGCAGTGAAGGCATTTTTTTTTCTTTGTTGCATGTTTTTTTTTTTCTTAACTGAAGCCATTGGCTGAGCAACAGTGGTGCTTGGTGACACTTCTTAATCGGCTTTTCCTCACATCCTCTAGTGGTTTTCACCCGAGAACAACAATCACAAGGACACAATCACCCCTGTGCAGGCCTGCTCATGTACAGTGAACACACACTACATGCATACAAACTCATTTACTTAATATTAACTTCATGTCTCATAGTCTGCCTTGTTTTATTGGAATTCCTTTTAGACTGCTTACTTAGACAGAAAACAGAATCAGGTGACACTTAATTCTGTGTGGTTATGGCTTATCCCATGATCCTTTACTGCAAGCACAGATTCTTTCCAATCTGGCTGATGTGACACCAGCACTGCTTGGAAATCAAGGTGACACAGGCTCACACTATTATTAAAGGGGATTTTTTTTAAAAATCACTATTTGATGATGCTGTCAAGAGCAGCCACGGCAGATCCGTGGGCATTATAGGGAGTTAATTGTTGCAGACGCTTTGAACTTCTCAGCCCAAAAGGCTTTAGAAGGACTCAGTCTAAAAGCCACGGCAAGGACAAAGCAAAGTGCTTGGGCGAGTTGCACACAGTGAGCCAAAGACTAACATGCTAGAAAGAGAGAAAAGAGGGACAGCGAGCTGAGAGGAGAGGAATCTACAGAGGCACAGAGCTTTGGGTGTCAGGGATTTGTGCTGCTATGTGGCCACTCCTGCGTCCATCCATGTCATTGATCTAACACGGGATTAGAGCAGAGCTCAGGCTCAATCCTGGGCACAGTTGGGAAGCTTTGGGCAGACCAGCTCAGAATGATAGAGTGAGCGAAGTCTGAAGCAGCGAGTAGAGATAATAATGAAAGGGGACTACAGCTTGACCGAGAGTGCTGTGTGATACAGAAAATCTCATCAGTGCATTATTTGTCCAACAAACCCGTGGCTCCAGAATCTGGGTGCTGAGTCATTTACATCATCAGCAAACCAGCGCTCCTGCTTTTCGATCATATTTAGCATCAAGTTTAACAAAATGGCCCACTGCTGCCATTTTTTTTCTCTCTGTTTTTATTCCCAGTGGGTTCAGAGGTTAACTGCCCGTAACCATAACACCACAAAAAAGGTGATAATTATTTGCAACACCTCAATGGCTCCCCAATTAAGAGAAATTAGATGCTGGAATATGCCACACTTCAGCCTGATAATTCAGATGGTTATATTTATAGAGAAAAAAAACAACCCTTAAGCGGCTTTGAGAAGTCATTAATATTACTTTAGTTGCCTACCCTTCACCAGTCACAAACACAGCCACACAAACAAAACAGTTCACAGTTCACAATGAAAGGATGAAAAAGTAATTAACTTCCAACAATGTTTTTATCATCTGCAGTTTCATGTGTGTAGCTTCTACTGCATCAACTCCAATTTGCAAAAGAAGTTTTACAGGATTAATATTTCTTCTTCCTACCAGACAGTCGTTTCCACCTGGCTGTCATTCAGCTGATGAAAGTCCAGTTGGGCAAAGAGGGGAAAGAGAACCTGGATCCCACCAATAGAGTGAATGGCACTGTGGATGGAGTGAGTCACTGTGGCTTTCACATCCTGGAAGGATAATGCAAAACCCATAAACACGCCTTCATACTGGCTGCATTTCAGACCCAACACAATAAAGATGAATGAGTCAGCACCTAAAGTATTGAGCGCAAAGTTAAAAGTAATCCAACTGACCTGAAGCATAAGAGCGTGCGGTGAGTGCACAAAAATGGAGGCGTTTTCTCTGGGCGAGGACTCCAGGCACAGCTGGGCATCAGTGGCCTTGGCGTTATAGGTGAAGGCGATGGAGCTGGCTAATTTGCCGTCATACAATACTTGCTTGTGATGCTCTGCTAAGTGAATATCACTCTCTGACTTGAACTTAAATGTGCTCTGTTAGAAAAAAAACAAACGAGAAAACAAATGAAGGAGCGACAAAAACAGAAAAGAGACTGGGGCAGTGAGAGTGATAGGCTGGGTAGTTTCTCAGAGCACATCATTGTTTCTTGGGCGTTATCTTGTAATTATAACTTCATTTAAGAATGATAAATGACTGACACTGAGTGCATTACAGCATAGCAACATTTTCAAAATTAATTTTCTCCATTGATTAAAGCATCCTGTTCATCTTTATCATTCTGTATTGTTGCAATCAACAACAAAAGGCAAAAAAAAAAAAGCTTTTTAGTAACAGAGTGAATCAAGTGAAACGTGGCAGTAGCATTATGTTTACATGTCAGAAGAAAAGCTGTATTCAAAATAGGAAAACAGTGGGTGTAATTTCACTTCCAATAAATGAGATGTAAAATTCTATAAAACATTTTTATAGAGTACCAGTCAAAAGTTTGGACACACCTTCTAATTCAATGTTTTTCTTTTTTTATAAATAAATGATTTTTTTTTTTATCTTTATGTCTCTGTGGAGACTGACATATGTAGTTATTTGCTGCATATCTTTTCTCATTTGGTTTTATTTCGCTTTACTTTGAAGTTGAGCCTTTCCTTTTGTTCTGAGTATAACACTGTCTGATGACAATCTTCAGGTTCGACTGCAGAGTACAATGATTAGGGTCTGATAATAAGGATCAAAGCTGCTTTGATACCAAAGATGATTGTGTACCTGCATTAATTTAACAAAGTCATTTACTCCACTCTGTTCTTGAGTAAATTCAAGCCGAGCACAGTCACTCCTGAATTCTCATGAAGACAAAAAAGGCTGCAGACGATGCACCATCAGAGCAGTCTTTTAGATATGATAAAGTATGTAAGGGGGTTTTTCTTTTGTTTTGGGATTTTTTTTCTTTTCTTTTTTTTCCTGTTTTTGCATTGACTTCCTTTCCAAAGAAAGAAGTCATTTTCTTTTCCAATACCGTCATGAAGCAGGAACAAATTGGGGACGAGTTTTGCCAATAAGGCTGAAAGCACATTCAAATTAAAGCTGGCGGTCGGCAGTTTAGCTTCAAATGACTGTGCCACCTCACATTTATAGTAATAAGAAAAAGAAAACCGATGATAAATGTACACCCAGCTGAGAGAAATAAACCGGTGACTTAATGATTAAGACAATAATTCCGTTTTTTTTATTGGGACTGTCTGTCTTGTATGAATGAATGTGTCATATTTCCCATAATGCCTTCACCAACATGTCTCATAAAAGTGCAGGTTCAATCAGTCAGTGGTTTAGTAACACACTCAATATGGCTACCATAACAAACTGCTGATCGATGACAGACTAGTCTCAATTTACTCAATCAATTAGTTGTTGACAGATGAGCTGAATTAATCTGTCAATGCAGTGTGAATGCAGAAATCAATTTCTCTAATCAGGAGGGCTGAATTATTGATGGGTGAGAGAAATGCTTTTCCTTCCCTCTCTGACTTATGGGCAGCAAGACTGTGGTGGTAAGATAAAGAGAGGGAGAAAGAGCTGAAGCAACAGTGATGAAACAACCATCTGGTCCTAGAGGGACTGTAGATAAATACAGTATGTTACACAACATGGCAAACAGGGTTCGCACACCTGTCTAAAAGGCATCTAAATCTGTGATTCTTGTTCTCAGTGAGGGAGTAAAGGGATAAAAAAAAATGTGATCTGACTCAGGGTGTCAAACTCTACAATGATTATGGTTTCTATTCTAACTGCCTCTGAAGTGCAGAGTTGTAAGTGGGTGGCAGCCTTCAGTAGCGACATAAGATATGAAGTCTTTAATAACAGTCTTTGATATTAAACAAGTACACATATTGCACAACACCACCTTGTATCTTCTGAAGTTTAAAAATGGCATTTTATGTTTCTAGAATATTTTCCTTTGTTTAAAATGCTATTCTGATGAAGCTGAAGCCTTTTTCAACATGATGCTGGTAAAGATTCTTGTATTTGTAGAGGCACTACACCAGTTTCCCCACAGCACTGAAACTGAGAGGGCTGAGCCCAATTTAACGGCGTATCTACTTCCAGTCAGATGATAAAAAAGCATAAGAGATAATCTGTTCATCTGCTATGATCAAGTCCACACAGCGGACATCATGCATCTCATCATGCAGTCTCTAACATCCTTCAAAAGTTTCAACTCTTAGAGCCCAAGTGACAAGAAATAACAAGCTCGAGTGCTTTGCACTTTTGTGTCAGCCTTGCCACAGTGTGAAAATAATGATCTCATGGGTTTTAGCTATCAAACCCTGTGGCGTGACAGCATCATTCTGCCAGACCAGCCAGTCATAAAAAAGAATTAGAGTACAGTTCCTCCTTTTTTCTACAAGTCCCAAAGGCTGACGCTGACCAGGGGCAACCACAAGTCTCTCTGCGCACCACAGGAAGACACTTAGAGAGCTGAGACACTCCCTACTGCCTGTGATGCAAACTAAAACAATATACCCAAACATGGCTACAAACTAACACAAATACAAAAATTTTTTTTGAAGTTTCCAATTAAACACAGATTAGGGATGTTTGAAGATTAAGTACTGCTGAATATCTGTATGTTGTCTGTAAGCCCCATTTGATTGTTTTATTACATCTGTCAAAGGGTCTGTATACTGTTTGTTAATTAATTGGGGGGAAATAGTCACATGTCTATCATCTGTTTGTTGGCTGCCAATTTTCTGTTTTATTTTGAAAGTCACTGACATTGCTGGTCATTCTTTTGTTTTACTTCCTGTTTTGGTCTTTTTCCCCATCTACTTGAATGCCTCCTCCTCACTGATTAAGTTATTTATTAAAATTACTGTTGGGATTATTTTTTAAAGCATGTTCTAAAGCACGCCTGCATGTGCTGCTTGGCCATGGAAAGCCATGCCATGAAGCTTCCAGTGAACATTTTTTTTATCCTGATGTTAATGCCAGAGGAGTTTGGGAATTCTGTTGTTACTGAGTCCGCAGAGTGTTGGTCACTTTTACACACTATGCACCTCAGCACTCGACAACGCCGCTCTGTAACATTATGTGGCCTGCCACCTCGTGACTGAATTGCTAAACACTTCCACTCTGCAATAATGGGACTTACACTTGATGCTGGAATTTCCAGGAGGTGAGAAATGTCACAAACCAACTTGCTGCAATGGTGGCACATTTGAATTCACTGACAAAGAATGACCCATTCTTTCACAAGTGTTTGTAAAGGCATACTGCATGGCTCGATGCCCAATACTTTTGGCTATAAAGTGTATTCTTCTACATCAGTAATTGTGGTCCCCTTCGCTGACAACAGAGGACCAGAATTGTGCCACTCCCTCACTATCTACTAGTGCAGCTTGTGTTGCATACTGCAAAGCAGTGTTGTCATAAATTCCATGGTCTAATCTGCCTTATGTAGAACACATATGGTACTGATAATAGAGGACAAAGAAATCGTGCATTATATGAGAAGACATAAATCATGGAATAATTGCTTTGACTGGTCAAATACAGATATTATTCTCACGAGCTAGACAGGAAAAAAGAAAGCTTTTTAGACTTTAAAGGCTGACTAACTGCTAAAGCAGGAGCAACGAATGTAAAAAAAAAAAAAAAAAACTAGCACAGTGGTGTGGTGGTTAGCATTAATGCCTCACAGCTAGAATGACATCTAGAAGGCCTGGGACCTTGGCCTGGGCCTCTCTGTGTGGAGTATGCATGTTCTCCCTGTGTCTGCGTGGGTTTCCTCCTACAGTCCAAAGACATGCACTTACTGGGGTTAGGTTAACTGGTCACTCTAAATTGCCCATAGGTGTGAATGTGAGTGTGAATGGTTGTCTGTCTCTCTGTGTTAGCCCTGCGACAGGCTGGCGACCTGTACAGGGTGTCCCCTGCCTCTCGTCCAATGACAGCTGGGATAGGCTCCAACCCCCCCTTCCCCAAACACACACACACACACTCCCGAACAGGATAAGCGTAAGAGAATGGATGGATGGATGGATTATATGTCAGTTGCTGTCAGGTGCAGTGCATATAGAACAGTAGTTCTCAAACTTTTTCCACCGTGGCCCACTTTACCCAGGGTGCAGGGGGGTGGGGCTCTACGTACACAGCAGATGGTGACGCTGGAGAGTTTCGCTAGTAGCCGTGCTAATGTACCTGCTAACGTAATTTCCTTGTTCCGGCATGATAATTGATCCACATGATTTTTCTCCCAGGTCGTTCGCGCCCCACCTGCCATGACCCCGCGCCCCACAGGTAACACTGATGTAGCAGCACCTCTACCCCAAACCTTTATCCGTCAGTGTCTGTGAATGTCTCAGGTCAATCAAGGCAGCCAAGTTGGAAATATACAATAAATATTGTTTGTTTGAACTTCAACTGAAATAAACTCTAGTACATCAAGTTCAGAGCCTGAAGAACAAATTCAGCAAACAGCTCTCTCACATTTACAGCCATAAATCATAACATGCAACAGAAATAGTAACCCTGGGCAACAATAATCTCTGCATTTAAACTAAGTGCAGAAATTACAGTTACATTCAATACACTGTGGGAGTAAGTGAAAGCATGTCGGACATCAAACATGGATGAAAGGACCGTGGATTAGAGAATAAATCATACATCAGAGCGGATGGCTTTTCTCCTGCTGTGCTGAGTTCAAACCATACAAAGTCGAGTTTACGGTACACACTGTAACAAATGTATGCTGCGACTGAGTGCACTCAGACTCCTCTATGCAATTCTCAATTAAAACAGACCTCTTGTCATTTGTATAGCACTCCCATTACAACAATAAATCAACGGGCCAGACAACTGTCTGGCCTTTCTCCTCAACTCACCTGTCTAGGTCTTAAAAACATTGTTCACAGCTTCATCAACTGCAGGTAATTGTCTCCCCTGGGGACATTTATTCTTCATTATTTCAACAGTTCTGAACGATTGCTTTGCTGTGTCTTAATAGACGATCAAGAAATGCAGTTAAGGAGCTGAACAACAAGTAACTAGTCATTAGCAAAAAGGCCAAACAATGATTTCTCTGAGGATTCCCTGGGCATTCAGGGACCCGACTCAAATCATCTTCGCCCGTGTAGCTTTTACTTTATCTTTAAAACAGCTGGAGAGAAAACACCAGTGACACAAATTGGCCAGGGAGAGTGCAAACTGCATGAGTCACATCTTGTGTTGAGGCTTTATTTACCATTGCATGGCTTTCCTACTTTTGTGATGGGGTGTAGGGCTTAACACTGTGCAGAAGCAGGAGCATTATGTCAATGTCTGGAACAAAAGTGAGACAATAAGGACACAAATCTGACAATAAACAGGCACCTCCTGTATCTTTAAGATGAGTGGGATATTATGTGAACATATGATAAACATTCACACTGTAATCCCTATTCCACGAGGTCAGCATCTTTCTACATTCTGATTTTTAAGATGCTTGCGAGTGCTCCACCTGCTGCAGCTGATATAACCTGGCTCAAGACTCAATCCCCTCGACAGGCCTGCTGCTCTCCTCTGTGTACTGTGCCATTATTCCCCAGAAGCAGGTAATTTATGCAGCCGTTTATCTGGGAGGAAAAGCAGGACGGAGGCACCAAGGCAAAGGAACTACAGCAGGACAGAGCTGCTCATTGATTTCACAGATGAATTGGTAACGCAAACTGCTTACATGTAATCTAATTTAGTCACCCATAAGCACATACCTTATAACCTGGTCCTAGCTGATGAATTGCAAATATCTGAGCGGGATTGAGAGCGTCACTGAACACGTAGACAGCTCCTAGCTGGCCGCAGAACACTCTGTTAGCATCCGCTGTCTCTGAGGACCCAAGGAAGCACTTATCATAACTCTGCAAGAGGGACATAGAAAAAGAGGCAACATCATTTGGGACTAAAGGAACAAAAAAATATATCACAGCTCTATTAGGAGGAGGTCAAAAAGTAAAATGTACAATATTTGATTCTTCAAACGGGTTATAGGTTGTTTTTTTTTATTCTGGCCTAAAAATTCAATTTAGTTTTTCAAAACAACATTCTCACACATTGTTTCAGTGTTTACCTCGACTATTCCCTGATGGAAAGAATTTCCTAATAGCTCCAATTTACAAAGAAATGAAACCTCTATATTATCTCTGTGGCAGTGAGAAAAATGTATGTGCCCTAGTCGCATTCAGTACAAAATCAAAGGGTAATTTACAACAGCAGCAGCAGCAAATTGCATAACAAGGGAAGATCTATACAAGAGGTTCTGTGGAAGAGTAAAAACATCAGACTGGTTGATAGAGATTCTGTTTCATTTAACCCCGTAAGAAAGGCTATTTTAAGACCAATGTATGTATGATTTCAGGCATTATTTTCAAAAAGAAGTCATAAGACACAAACAACATGCAACACTAAACCTTTTTAGTTTACGCTGACTAAAAAAATGCAGCTTTAGTGCAATGTAATGCAATAATCTGTGCCTATGTTGTGGTTAAGGGCAGTGAAAGGCAATGAGAAAAGAATTATCAAAAGATGACAACATTTAATTTTTAATACTGCAGCCTCAACAGCAAAGAGACAGATGAAAACAACATATGTACTGCACTTAAAAAAATTCATTAGACCCCCGTCATAAAAACAGAAACTCGTTTAGTTTAAAAAATAAATCTCATATTGTTATTTATTAGGCAAATAAACTATTCATGTTTTTATACCCAAATTTGTGCCGACACACTGGACTTCTCGGAGCATAACATTCGACCACTAAAACAATTTTTTCTGTAAAAGGATGCAAGAGAATAATAAGAGAATAACTGTAATTTGGCATCTTAATCTAAAAATAATAATGTGCTGCTTTTTTGGCAAAGCAGTAAATCTGAAAATGTGAGGATAACAATAATTATATCTGTGGCTGCCCTATATTAACCTTATTTATACTTCACATTGGGTGGTGGTCGAACAAAGTTGTTAAAGCACTGAATGTTACCAGAAACCTACTTTGTGGCACATGAGAAAACAATGCTGGTTTACATAACCACATGAAAAAAAAAATCCTTTTGGAATAATGAAATAATAAATACATTCCTCTACAAAAAAATCAAAAATTAACGCAGCTTAATTTAACGTGGCTGAATATTTCATGAACCACACTTGGCTCAAAGCAAATGTGCTTCCTCTCTGCAAGCGCACACGCAACACTAATCATTCCTAAATCACTGTGTGAAATCATCAGAACATGCAAATATTCTGTTACACTATAACTCACCTTGTTATCACACATTTTTAAATGACACAGCCTCGGTCTAATGGAAGTTACCGTTTATCTACACATGAAACAGCTGCTGGGTCTCAAAATTTTATTCCCATATCTACTGCAGCACAACCGTGACAAATGCATGTTCAACTAAAAAATAAAATTCCAGTCAGATTTCTGAGGGAAACGGTAAGTTGAAACTCATTTTGCTCAATGAAAATTATTGACGATGTATACATTTTTCACTCCTACCATACCCAACCATGCGAAACACTGATGTGGCAGCCTCAGTCAGCCTGTGCCAGCAAGCATTAAAATCAGGACGATATGACAACAGTGAGACGGAGGAAAAAGGAAGAGGACTTACATCATTTGTGTTGACGTGCCACGCCATGTCTCCATAAGAAACGAGCTGTCCGTTTACGTAGCATCTGATTTCACTGTTCCTCCAGCGGCTGTAGATGTGGACTATACTGATCATGTACCACTAAAGGTGAGAAGGGAAAGATTTATTATTATCTTATAATAAACTATATTTATTAGTGAAGCACAACATTAAAGAGAACAGAAATTTCATTTGCTACCTAATATTCTCAAATTTGTAAGAGAGCAGAGTAACTAATAGACCGACCACTTTGTTAGGTACGGCCATTCAGCTGTTTGTCAATGCAAATCAGCCAATCAGATGGCAGCAACTCAGTGCATTTAAGCATGTGGACACAGTCAAGACAGCCTGCTGAGGTTCAATCTGAGCATCAGAATGGGGAAGAAAAGGGATTTAAGTGGCTTTGAATGCTGCGTGGTTGTTGGTGCCAGACAGGTTGGTCTGAGCATTTCAGAAACTGCTGATCTACTGGGATTTTCTACCATCTCTAGGGTTTCCAGAGGATGATCCGAAAAAGAAAAAACTGTGTGACGCTATCATGTCAATATGGACCAAAGTCATGGAGGAATGTTTCCAGCACCTTGTTGACTCTATGAGAAAAAGATTTAAGGTAGTTCTGAAGGAAAAATGAGGTCCAACCCAGTATTAGTAAGGTGTACCTAATGACGTGGCCAGTGATTATTTGTATTTGAGCATGTAATGTGATCTGCTGATCAATCACAGCAACTAAAACTTAGTTTTGATACATTCTTTATTTAATCACCACTCACTAAATTCTTAAAGTGAAACATATCTTTACTTCATATAATGACAGAAACAGTAAAGAGTAGTAGAGGCAGTTGGATTTGAGGAAAGCGGAATAAAGGTTCATCAGACAGAAGCAAAAAAAATGTGACTTTAGTAATATAGAGAATATTTTGTGGTTTTTTTTATGTGTCTTTATTTGAGAGTAGGGGGATGACACTGCAGGTCAGACAATATATGGGGACTCTTAATTATGAGTTCTGAAAAATATATATTTACTTGATGCTGGGGGTGGGCGGTTGTTGTTGTTGTTGATGTTTTGTTAAATTCAACATACTGCAGAATTTCTTTGAATTAGTGTTTGTACTGCTCTTGGATATGTTCCCCATATCAAGCTGCTTGTGTGGATAACAATAATATGGCTGTCCACTGCAGAGCTGCAGGCCGCTATAACGCTGCGCCTCAGAACACTCAAGCTCCTCATAATATGAACACTGGGTAAGAGTGACACACTCACTCACACAACAGCAGGAAACACTGTCCATCTCTTACCTGACTGTATGCCTACTTTTTATTAGTCTGATCCAGGAAGGGCACTATGAGCAGTCTAATAGGATTACTGCCGTCTACACACAAAGGTAAGGACACTTAAAAGAGGACTCATGGCGAAGGGAAAGAATGAAAGCTGTCTGGAGATAAATTAGAACTGTACTTATCTGTAGATGTCTGAACCCAAAAATCAATTAAAAACTCAATTTAAGGCACGTTATCTTCTAAGATATTCTGAAAAAAATCACACCTGCATTGTGGCACTTGGAATGAGATGAATAGTTGTTCCCAGGTGTTATGTGAAGCCTCTAATTGTTTGACACATGCTTAGAGACAGCTTTCCTTCTCTGCAGGGACAGGTACGCTACACTGACACTTCATGCTAAATTAAGTTTCATATTCTCACCTACATTCACATCCAATTAGACCTGTTAAGACTGCTTCGGGGGCTTTAAACACTTCAGGTTTATATGGAGACATTTGTGACTTGACTTATGTTGTGATTTGGTGTAAAAATAAGGTCAAGGTATTAATATATTACAGAGACAAAGCCAACAAGCACCACTGAGGAAGCAGCTGGAGAATAGTAAAGATAAAAACCGATGCCAATTTAAAAAGGGGGAAAAAAGGAACAGGGAATTACAATTGGGATCAAGAAACTGCTCCAAATTGTCCAATCTATTAGATTTTGTTAACCACCAAGCTTATTAAATCCCCTAATCCATGCTGGCATGTTTGTTTTTTACACTGTAAAACAATCATATCAAAGCAAAAAGAGTTTCTGCAAACCTCAGCTACAGCTCTAATCTTTCAGATAATAAAACGACTGCACTGACACTGAAAATCTCTACACCTGCTGTCTCCCCCCCACACAGAAAATCAATAAAGGACAGCGTGGCAGTGCAGCGGTTAGCACTGTCACCTCCCAGCAAGAAGCTTCCTGGTTTGTACCCCAGCTGGGCCCGTTCCTCATGGGTTTCCTACAGCTACTCCAGTTTCCTCCCACAGTTCAAAGACATGCTTGTTAGGTTAATTGGTGATTCTAAATTGGCCGTGGATGTGAGGTAGATGAAGCGCCTGAAGTGTACACAATAAAGTGCTGCATGGATGTGTGGTTAAAATGTGAACTGTAGCCTAAAGCACTTTGAGTGACCAGTAAGACATGAAAATAAATCCAAGTTAATTATATTGCAATGAAATCGAAAAGACAGACAAAAAAAACCCCCAAAAAAAACAAGAGCCACAAGAATATCTGAAACAGAAAACCAAACAACCACAGCTGCTCTTACCTTCCTGGGCTGAAAATCATACTTCACACAATGCTGAAAGCCTTTTCCTTTAGACTTGAGGGATGTGATGATCAAGCAGTTACCAACAAAATGTGCAGAGTAGCCGATGCCCTTGCTGGTGCGAAAGCTGCAAAAAGAGATATTTACACCATATATCATGAGCTGGCAAACTTGACAGGATAACCCAAATGTATTTATCCCCAAACAGAAAATAATAGAATTCGAAAGCAGCATAAGCAGAAGTTTTTGAATAGCACGTTTTGCAGTCTGATTTTTTATTTTTTTATTCTGCTTTCAAGTTTTCGTTTGAATTTTTCGTCCTTAAGATGCCACACGAAGAAAAACAAATTAAGAGAATGGTGGCTTTCCTCTGTGTAATAAGGTTTGCGGTTGTGTCATTTTAAATGCCTTGTGCTGTGTGGCCAGAAAGCAATTTGCAGAAGTAACTGGCAGGTAACTCTTAAGACTCATGAAAGAACTGAGATATTATACCTCGCCATTAAGTTATATGGTGAATCTATTTAAGCAAACAGAAAAGCAAGACCACGCTTTAGCAAAGCTCTCAATGGCAAATCGTTCCATTCTGATCTTCCTGCCTCCACAAAAAGATACATTACAGCAGCACTGAGGAAATTCAGCTTGTAAACAACAGGAGCAGATCCTATACAGCCCACACTATGTACACACACAAACATCCATGCAATACAACAATAGTTCTTTGCTCCTACTCTGCTTGGAGTGAACATCTTTTTCATTGCTGACACTTACTCAATACACTCTCACAGTCTTCAGGTCTATATTAGTCTTCCATCTTCAAAAACCCCACCACCACCACCACCACACCACCATCTAAAACAAAGCAACCTCTTTGTCAAGCCAGATAAAGAGAATACCGGCCTTTACGATACGGGGTGAATGCAGAGCCAGAAAAATATATGACCCACACATAGATACCGCTGGGCGAGCCAAGACACAGTGGACAAGCTCCTTTCTAAAAGATACAATTCTTTTTGTTGTCTACATGCCCTGCCAGTGAGCTGTCAGGCGTTCAGAGCAAAGCATAAACAGGATTAGCTTGGGATATCTCACCTTTTTTTTTGGGGGGGTGGGGGGNCTCTATCACTGCGGAATACAAACATGAATGGATGAATACAAACTTCACAGCTAAGCCTTTTTTTTTTTCTTTTTTGCTGTTGCACATCTGAGAAACACAGAACAAGTATCTCCAGAGTGAACAGACTCTTAAATTCACACTGAACTAACTGCCGTCTTTGGGAAATTAGTCTTCTCTCTGACTTTTCATCTTTATTATTGGCTTACTCTCCTACCACAACTCTTTTATATGTCCCTTTGTATTTCGAGCTTTTCTCCCAAAGTTCCTCTCATAAACGGAGCAGCCAAACATCACTGCACTTCTAGGTTATTGACTTTAGCGCTAATTGCTCACAAGCTCCTGCAAGAGCTGCTCGATGAACCTTATGTGGCAGATATTCAGATCTAAATTAATACCTCCATAGCATCTCCCACTGCAGCAGTTCACCTCTGGAGTCGACAGTCGTAACCGCTGTAGTTCATGGCTCTGTGGGTTTTAATCTCAATAATCTCACCTAATTCCCCATTCTTATTATAATTCATCAGCATTATCTGGAAAAAAATGAAGCCCTTTCACAAACCGCATTATATAAGAGCTGCCGGTGTGTGAAAAACAGCGTCTGTAAAACTAGTTCAACCTTGAAAAACAAGTTGCAGTCATAATCTGCTTAGATGAGAAAATCACAGTAGGTCACAGCATATCAGGCACCATACTGCTTTGTCAATAAAGCTGCTTGTAGCTTTATAGGTCTCTGCAGAGATGGGTATGATTTCTAATACAAAGCTAAAGCAATTAGAATGATGAAAAATAAGAAAGTGCCATTTACTTCTCTTTGGTGTCATAATGTAGACTTACAGCACCTACGAGAGGGATGGGAGTGCACTGAGGACATGTGTACTCACCAGTACAGATATGGTTTGTCCTTGTCCACGTTGATGTTATTTAAGGGATCCATTCTGAACCAGGTGTTGAATGTAAACCCATTCTGATAAGGCCACTTAGCAATAGGAGGTAAAGCAATTGCCTAAAAAGAAACAATAGTAAAAGACAAATTCGTGCACCATCAGAGACAGCTCCTTAAAATTACATTCGACTTGTGCTAAAGCGGAGCTCCATGACAGGGTAAAGGAAATTATATAAACTAGTCCAGGCCAATGCTGCATTCTTGTTCGGGCTGTTCGTGCTATTGGCAAACGGATATACTTAATTGCACTGAGAAAAGTAAAGAAAATAGGGGTGGTGGATAAAATAAAGATAAACACGGGACTGACTGTATAAAAATTAGCCCATTTCTCTGGCTTCCCTGCAATGCTCAGGTCCTGCTCTACTAAATAAATGTGACTTTTGTCCTTTGTTAGGCAGCATGATGACATCATATTACATATATCATAATATTCAAGTTTGTTGGATATAAAATAGATGTTGTGGTTGTGAAATTAAAATGATACAATGCGTTTATAAGGAGTTAGAAGTGCATAAATTCTAAGTATGGGTAATTTTAGTGGATGCTAGTAGGTGGTTGCTAGGCAGCGTGATGGCATCATAATAGCTGATATAGATGACTCAGATGCACCTCTGTGCCAGGTGTGGCTGCAGTTTGGTGTATTATAGTAAGTAAGGTGAATTAAAATACTATAAGTAAAAAATAAAGTATTAACTTAAACTGACGGGATAAATTAACATTTATAGTCCCACTCACACAAATATACAAGAATATCACAAATCCATATTTTCCTGACATTTCTGTGCCTAATGTTAAAACATTTTAAATGTATAAGATCCATATTTTAATCATTCTAATATGTGCATGCAGTTAAATATTTATGGTCTAATGTTTAATGACTGCTTTGGAACTGCAGACCACAATGTTAGGTGATGACAGTGTAATTACCTCTCAAGCTGACTCCTTTATCACGGCAAGCGTTCAGCCTCTTTGACATAAATCCAGCCATGATTCAAGTTCCATTTATATTTGAGTGCAATTTGCAATTAATCTCAAAGACTTTAAAGAGTTTAGTTTAAAACAACTTTTAAGTGATCACTAAGAAAAATTACTTTTAATGACATCACTGCGATACCTCATTGACTTGCTTTAATCAGCATCCTGCAGTATGTTGATTACAAATCCAGCAAACCAGGGAAAAAAGATCCAACAAGGCTTTAAAAAGTTAATACCTTAAAAAAGGTACAGAGGAGTATATCACACGTTATAGAAAGTGTATTGCTCACTATACAGAGTTCAAAAGGTATCTGAGATGCAGTTTTTGTATGTGGATACATTAATGTTCATTAGTTATAAGCCGTTTTCATACATGAACACCAGACAACGTCGGGGGGGATCAATCAGATCTCTTTATTGCATTTCCACATGCAACATCCAGAAAAGTTCAGGCCTGCACTGCTTCATAACAGAATGTACAATCAAACACGAAAGCTTACTGCTGCGCTGCGACCGGGAAAGTTGAAGAAGGCATCTGGACCGTGTCTCTGGGGCATCTGATTGAGCACCGACAACATTTTTACTGCATGCTTCGGCTGCACAGGTGGCAAAGATAAAAAGAGTAGAGATAAGACAGTTGAGGCTTTTCTCTGGGACTGGTTGGACAGCAGACACTCAATATCTTTTCAGTTACTTCATTCAATCATTCGGCAGTAAGTCAATTACAGAACAAGCCACAGACGGATCAGTGTTGATGGGTTTCTTGAGGCAACTCAAGAGACAATGTCAAACAATCTCTCTCTCTCTCTCACACACACACACACACACACACACACACACACACCTCTGTGCAGCCCTGTCCTGGTATTACTTACCCAGAAGCCTCCACCTCCTTGCAGCATGCTGAAGAGCATTTTCAGTTCCTTCACTGTGATGCTGTAGCTGGCCAGCACTCCCAACATATCCACTAGCAAATCTTTAAAGACGAGGATCACGTACACAAAGCACACACAGATGCACACACATAAATGAGAAGAGGAGAGGGGACAATAATCAAATGCAGTTGATATTATAATTCATCCACACTGGAGGTTCTCCTAGAGTTCCTCATGGGGAAAAGTATTCATATGACTGAACATCTGAGATAATGGAAACTGTTTTACTGTAGATTACAGTTCATTGTCCGTGAAATTCTTATATTTAACAGAGAAAAGACAAAATTGCATGGAGAATGACTTGGAAAACTGCAGTGAAAATGCATTTTAATTTCATCATGTGAAACATAATTTAGAAGCAACACAGGGTACGGGTGTAATTTGCACAGCCCAGCACGTCAGTGACAATGACTTCAGTACACAAAACCACTGACATCTCTAACATTAATCTTCACACACTGAGAAGTTCATAAGCCCAGTCGTTTCAGTCTCCTGGCGTGTATGCTTCTAATTGAACCCCAGGTGTTATCAAAAGGATATTCCAATATAATGCTGGTGCCAAATTTTATTACGTCTACACTTTGTCCAAAGCCCTGCTACTAGTGGGACAAAAAAAACAATGAGAATGAGAGGGAGTGAACCGTGAAGATGCAAGGAGTAGTGAAGGTGGATGGGTTTAAATACCTGGGGTCAACCATCCAAAGCAATGGACTGTGCACAAGAGAGGTGAAGAAGAGAGTGCATGTAGCTTGGAGTAGGTGGAGATACGTGTCAGGGGTGACTTGTGACAGAAGGATAGCAGCAAGAGTGAAAGAGGTTTACAAGACTGTAGTGAGACCTGCTGTGATGTATGGTTGGGAGACGGTGGCATGGACAAAAAAGATGAGAGGAGGACCCGGAGCCGGCAGAGTTGAAGATGCTAAGATTTTCAGTATTAAGGTGTTATTAGAAATGAGTATGTCAGAGGGACAGTTCAGGTTTTGAGCAGTTTAGAGACAAAGAGGCAAGGCTGAGATGGTTTGGACATGCGCAGAGGAGGGCTGGTGGATATACTGGATAAAGGATGTTGAATATGGAGCTACCAGTCAGGAGGCACAGAGGAAGATCACAGAAGGTTCATGAATGTGGTGAAGGAGGACATGCAAAAGGTTGGTGTGACAGAGGAGGATGCAAAGGATAGGGTGAGATAGAGGCAGATAAACGGGAGCAGCCAAAAGAAGACAATCAAGTGCTATTGTGACTTTTCCCAAAAAACCTGATGTGCCAAGAAAAACTGTGTGGGTTTATTTAATTACTGACAAAAATACAATTAGTTCTGCATACATTTGAAGGAATTTGTTTTTATATTCTTTAATCATGCTACTATAATTGTTTTAGATGATATTTATGGCATAGTCATATTTTTCCCAACCACAATCTGCAGCACTGTTAGCACTGTCTACTGTTAAGTCAACATGCAAAGCTTTTAAACCTTACAGACATGTGGTTTTGTTGACTGAAGCTAAAACTAAAGAGGCATAATAACACACAAGGCATCAACATGTTCATTAACATCAATCATCTGAAAGAAAAAAAAACTACCCTACATCTGCTAATCATATCATTATATACCTGCAATCATGTCATCCACTGAGCTCATTTTCAACAGCACCTGCTGGATAAGGCCCACTTCAGTGCTCGTTTGCAGATTTCGAACACTTTTTCGAAGGATGGCAGTAAACATGCTCCAGATTTCAGCCTGGCAGGTGATGTCACAGTGCTCCAGCAGCTCCACCAGGCAGCTGATGCTTTCTGCATCCTGGATAATGAAGTTTGTCTCCAGATCAAACTCGCCACCCACCAACTGCAAAAATAAGTTGAGACAGATGGGAAATGTGTGAAAAGATTGAATTTTCATCCCCTTTGACATGGTGGTTAAATTAGTTTATTTTATGCTGATGTAACGGTGCAGCAAGGAGCAACTTTTATTAAATTTATGCACTGGCCATTGCTGTTTGACCCAGCTTTCAACCCTTTTTTTCTTGGAGGGAATTAACTAATAGGATCCTTTCATAAATGCTACAGTTCACTAAACTGATGGTTAAGGCTAGAACTGGGAGAAAAAGTGAAAATCTTTTTCCTTCTACAAGATTTCGATCAGAATTTAAGCACCCGTGAAAATAGAGCCAGCATACAATAAAATAAAAGGAGAAGGCAGATGGAACCACTGTAATGCCACGGCTCCATTTAAAACACAATTGATAATCACCATTAAGAAAGTAGAAAACTGCAATCGATTATGCAGTTCTTCAAGTCCAAAAAGCATGAAATTAGCCCTTTGAAAAAGGGCATGGTATTTATGGAGCGTGCTGTCAACAGCCTGCTGGTGGGCATCAAAGCAAGCAGGTGGAAAATGGCCCTAGATATCCACTGCACATTACTGTGACTGACAGGTAATAGCTAGTTGAGAGCAAAAGCTGCCTAAAGTAGCAGAGAGAGACTAGTCCATGGAGGTATAAACAAGGCCTCAACTCAATCATCATCAGATCTTGGCACAATTACAACGATGTGTGTCGAAAGGAATCTGGGACTTTAACTTCTGAGGGACAGTCTTTGCTCAGAGTGCAGATAAAAACATAGTAAAACTGCACAAAAAAACCCTTATATAGTCTCTCTGAGGTACAACGCACATCGATGTGCGTGAAAATGCAATCTCATCAGACACAGCCTGGCCGAGGTTCAAGGCTTAAAGTTATCTTTATTGGCCCACTTGGAGTCATTTTTGCTCACATAATAGCATTAAACATAACAAGAACATCCACAGTTATTACAGGAAATGGAAAATTCATACCAAACAATGATATTTGCCATTATGTAAATCAACAGGACTCAGTATATAAGAGGCCAGCAGTCCTCCCAACAGGGATCCTCAAACAATGACCTGGGAGGAATGTGTAGCACTGGACTTCCTAAGGAACTGCCTGCTATAAATAACCAAAAGCTTGGCCTGACTCCTGATTGCAGTCTTCCTACATTTAACAGATGTTACACATGCGAAGATCATAGAACTCTAAGTGATAAAAAAAAAATTAATCTTTTCATTCAAAAAGCTGTAAAAAGCATTTGCCAACATATTTAGAAAACCATTCTCAAATCTGAAATTCAGCCTGAAAACCAGACCACTTCATCAATCAATCAACTTCTTCATAAAGAGCAGAGACATTGATCAGTGAGGCGCTAACAATAGCAAGAGATTCACAGCTTGGAAACACAGTGGGTGGGGGCAAGATGTTATCTGACTCAATTCAGTGGGCATCATGTGCAGACGATTCCAATGAAGCCAAACAGGCTGTACCAACTCTGTGTAAGCACAGCCACTCGGTTAACTGGTATAGAAAATTAACAGACTGATGGAAAGCTAATTATCTGTAGACAGATCGTCCTCAAAGCCAAACAATCTGTTCTCAGTGCCATCCGCTTAATATCACACTGCATGTACCTGTGCAAAAAGCCAAAACGCAAACTCCAGTGAAGCAACATTTGGTTGATTCACACGTTCTTTGGGTAAAACATGCTGAATGTGCTCGATATTTAGGTTGATACAACACTCCATGCACAACAGGTCTGCTCAGTAATTCAAAGGAATTATACACTCAAAAGACTCTTGCCCAGCATTTTCCTAAACCAATATTTCCGTCAGCCAATAGTATTAATGTATATATTTTTAATATATGCTTTTTAACTAAATCAAATATTTAAAAAAAAAGTTTTCTGTGAGTAATTTAGGAATTAACAGCAGCTCCGACTCCTTCATACTCACATTAAGCAGAGCACAGGTGACTGACAGTGGTACAGACTTTCAATATAACTCCAGCATATTTTATATGTATATACACAAAGATTACTGGAGAATAAATCAGTACAAGAAGCATTTGGAGAGCAGAAACCTCCGTCAAGGCAGCTCACTCTCTGGGCAGTAACTTTTAAGAGAATAGTATTGCATTTTCTATATATTCATTTTGTTTTCTTTATTCTTTTTAAATGAACTTTAAGAACTTTGTAATGCAGTAAATCAAGTGCAAAGTGCAGGATGTTGGGGTTTTTTTGCCCCGTTGAAACCCATTTTAATATACTTGACTGTAATTATTTTTTATTTATGCAGATATAGTGGCATTCGTTTCATTGTTTAATAATAAGTGAAAAAGTATATACGATACTCAAAGTATCCCATGTCAACATGTTCTTGTGAGTTTGAAAACTTATTGTCATTTCAAATAGCTCTATATAGCATTAATATCACTCTGACCTTCAGATCAAGCTATTGACCTTGAAGGAGAGGTCAGAGGTCAGATGTGACATGATATTTTAAATCTTTATACAGCACTTTCTAAATGTTGACAATACACACCACATTTGTAAGAATAGTTTAGTCATAGTTTCTAAGTTGAGGCTTTTTGTCAGTTTTCAACTAGTAAATCATTTAGTTGACCTTGAAGACCTTGATGGATGTTTGCCACATGTTAATGGACTGTTAACATGACCCCACCCTACACCCCTACAAAGTTTAATCAGAATTCATTCAAAACTTTTCAAACTATTGTGTTTATAGACAGAATGACACACACACACTATCACCCTCCTTGGCCAAGATAATTAGAATTCTTTAATACCAAAAAATTGGCATCAGTACAAGCTGAAAACTTGCCAAAATACAAAATAATGCATACCAGGAGCCAGGGATTCACACAGAGGAAACATGGAACACACAGAGCACACAGCATGACGGAGGACGTGACAAAGAACTGAGGAAAACTGAAGACTTAAATGCACACATGAGGTAACTGGGGAGAGAGGACACAGCTGGGAAAACAAGACACAGGTGAACTAAACACGGGAACAGGAACACAGACCTGACACAGAACGCAGGCGGGCAGGAAAAGAAACTCAAGGAATGAGCTATAATTACAAATTTCATGAAGAGGAATAAGCTGGAACACAAAACTCAAATTGGCCTAAGAACAAATTAGCAGAAAGATCCAACAGTGAAGAATCTAAACCACCAGCAAGCTAAGAAACAAACTGAAGATATTTAGCAATAACAGAATTTCAAAGATCAAAAACCAAAAAGACCCAGGACCACGACATGATGGTTCTATGTCATGCTCTACTGGTACACCTTTACACCAGCAGCAGCAGCCTGACCTGCTGATACAAGGCACGATGTATCAATGCTTTCATGGAGTTTACACCAAATTCTGGCCCATCCAAATGTTCCAGGAGAAATTAAGACTCATGAGATCGGACAACATCTTTCCAATCTTCTGTTGTCCACTTTTGATGAGCCCACATAAACTGTAGCCTCCGTTTCCTGTGCTTAGGTGACAGGAGTGGCAGCTGGTGTGGCTGCTGTAACCCATCTGCTTCAAGGGTGGGCATTCTGCGCATTCAGAGTCGCTCTTATACATACTTTGGTTGTAACCAGTGGTTAGTTGAGTTATTCTTGTCTTCCTATGAACTCAAAGAAGTCTGGCTGTTCTCCTCTGACCTCTGCCATCAACAGTTACGCCCAAAGAACTTCCACTCACTGGATATATTCTATGTTTTGGACCATTCTCTGTAAACCCCAGAGATGGCTGTGTAGGAAAATCCAAGTAAATCAGCAGTTTCTGAAATACTCAGACCAGCCTGTCTGGCAACAACAACCACGTTCAATCCCTTAAATCAACCATCAAAGTCACGTAAATCACCTTTGTTCCTCATTCTGATGCACAGTTTGAGCTTCAGCAGGTCATCTTGACTGTTTTGACATGGCCAATTAGATATTTACATTAACAAGCAACTGAACAGGTGTACCTACTGAAGTGATCAGTGAGTATACTGTAAGTAATTAACACAAAGAAAAAGGTACAACTGGCATGCTTAATGATATATTATAAAGATATTATTGAGACAGCTATTGTTGAGACAGTTCAGCCTATGCAGCACCTGCCATGTTCCCCTCTTCTGAACAAACTGTGACCGTGTCTTCACAGTTATGTTCATCTAAGACCACACTGTATTTATACGATTCTTGCTGTGTGGTTTTTTGAGGCATAAAGAATGCCAATATAACAAATGGCTGATAATAAAAGACATTTTCTGGGATTTAAATGCTGTCAAAGGTTGTTCGCCTGTCAGTAAATTATCATCAGAAAAATGACTCCTTTTTTTAGCCTCTATGATGTTCATCATCCAAGAACATGTGCAATAAGAGGGAAAAGAGCCATAAAGTCTAGACTAAATCTCATAATTCTTAAGTGCAATTGCCATTAATCACACTATTCACAGGCATGTCACAATCCCGAGAAGTGGTGTAATTGCAGGTTTGGTTCCCCCGAATAATTTTCACCCATTATCTTACAAGAGGCACATAAAGACATTAAATCACTGATTACACACTTAACAGGTGGACAGACACATTTTTTTTTTGTTTCTCAGCCATACAAAATTTCATCAATGCACAGTTTGAATACCACTTAGTTTCAGATGTAAACCCCATAATCAGTGTAAATGGCTAAACTTTGAGGCAAATGCTACAGAAAACAGAAAATTCTGACAAAGAAAATAGCTGCTAAAAAGGAAAAGTAAACTAGGGTCACTATTCCACATAAAAGAAGTAGTTACATTAATTCATATAACAGGCATAACTGGTTGGCTAATGGACCAAGAAAACAAGCAAAATGCACTTAAATGTGCTACATGTCATTAGATGAGTCAGGAACATTTCCTGCATGCAAACATGT
Source organism: Australoheros facetus (assembly GCA_030220045.1). Lineage (NCBI taxonomy): Eukaryota > Metazoa > Chordata > Actinopteri > Cichliformes > Cichlidae > Australoheros > Australoheros facetus. The sequence continues at coordinate 3,216 of JASGAU010346294.1, read as the reverse complement.
CAAGATGAACACAACACATGGCTGAAGTGCAAAAACAGGGAAAATAAAGGAAGTACAGACAGCATGGATTTGGAGTAAAATGCAGAGAGTCGTCCTCTTCAGCTGTGTGTGATATGTCCCCGTTCTGCTAGTGAAAAGGTCAGGTTATTCTTTGTTGGAAACTTGACATCGGTGGACAGAAAAATTACTGGTTTGTACTGAGATGATATTCTTGGTGTTCGCTCGTAAAGCCAACTGTTGTTTCCACTGCCATTTAAAGGCTTGCTGTTGGGCAAAAATCAACTAGAACTGGCCCCGGAAAATTGTGTTCCATTAGGTTTAGATGACGTAAAAGAACTTCAGGGTCTGGCAGTGAAGATGGAGAACCTGCCAAAAAGATCTCTACACTACATTAATTAGACCTTCTTCGAAGAGTAGCTAGGGAGGAAGCCACCCAACTGGTGTAGGATTTTTAAGACCGATACTAATATATCTGGTGATTTAAAAATCTTTTTTTTTTTCCAGACACACAAAACAAACAGGTTTCCCAAACATCTGATATATGTAGTTCTTGTGTGAGTCCCTACTAAGATACTGACACTGCAGTTCAAAAATAATCTTAAGTGTCAACAAGTCATAGATTACTAACAGCTGTTTCCACCACAGAAGTTGTAGAGCGCCTCTGGTGGACAAAATATGCAACATCAACAGTCATTACATAGCTGAAGGGTGTTTCTCTCCTCTCTTCTTGACTTTTTTAAATTTGCATTTGTCGGCCGTTACAAATGCTGATACCGATATGTCAACAGATAGCTAGTATTGGCCCCGCTGATATATTGGTTATATAGCTGATATATAGCTATATATCAGGGCTGATATAATTTTAGAGCTGAAAACACCTTAAGATTTTTGTCCCTACAGTGTAGCTTTAAAGGACACATCTAAAACAGAGAGACGATGTGACTGTGCACTAATTTAATTTGCGCCGATTTTTTCACATTTAAACCGGAGGGCATCTGAGTGTGCTAGTGACACTGAGTTCCTCCGCCAAATCCTTTCCCACTGACGCTCAGAGACCAGTAATCTGCAGAGCAAAACTCCAGCTTTGTAAAAGACACAAGCATCATAAATTCAGATGCAATTGTGTCACAACAATGAAAGGTCTTCACTGTTCACTACGAAGAACAACATGGTGTTGTGCACTCTTTAAACCTCACTGCATGCCTTATCTTGTGATGTAGTTGTAAATCTGTACTGTCAATCACTGTTGTGCACCTAATCACAGTGATTTCACACTGAGCTATATTTATGAATAAATGCAAAAAAAGTATGCCTTTTTATAGTAAAAATTTACAGAAGGAATTATTTTTTGTTTTATTATTCTGTAGACAGTTTATTGATCCACATGGGAGAGATAATCACGCTTGTGTTTTCTGTATATGTGCTTTGGAGGCTCCAACTAATCCGACTCATCATCCCACATAATGAATGCTCTTTTCTGCCTCTACACTTCTTTAAAGGGAATAAACAGAAAAATGATGGGCTCTATCTGAAGGCTTTCAGGTGCTTCCAGAGTTTAAGGTCTGTGTTGCAGTGCAAGCCAAGCACTGAGTCAGTATGTCAAGTGTCATCTTAAGCATTTATCATAGTCTCCGCACAACTACTGAACTGCATTCACTTTTTCCCCCACTCAAACACAAACTTAAATGGAACTGAATAATTTAACATTTCTTTGAATGCACCATGATTTATCGTCACATAGGCATTGGATGTTCTCTGCTAGAGCAAATGTACTGGATTGCAGACATGCACACACCTCTAAAGAAAGTCTTAGCCATGTGGCAGTCCGTTGTAATTTGAGAGAAGGACATTCCAATAATTCAAGTATCCATTGTGCTTAAAAATCAGACTTTTGCAGGCAATGGTAAAGTGAAGACATTTGCCTATTCTCAGGAGAGGGGCCCATGGAAGAAGAAAACCTGCTTCCTGTAGCGAGAGCTAATCATATGATTTCAATTAAAAATATCTGCCTGGGAGTATTAAGACACCCAGAAGGTCAATGCAGCTGCGGGTCGATGGGTTGCGCAAAAAAAACAACAAAAAAAAAAAGCCAGGAAGGTTATGAAAACCCTACAATGTGTGTCAGGAGAGCAACACCACCTTAATTAGGCTCTAACTGGTATGTATGCAGCTCAAGCTGTCAGATGTCAGGGTGGTGAGTGACAGTTAGCTAGTTTCAATACACAGAGCCTCAGCACCAAGAGAAAGCCTCACCATTCACAAACCAGAGGTAAATCTAGAGCAGCAATAATGTCTCTCAGTCACCGCAGCACACTGGAGCGTCACTGAGCTGCTCACCACCATATATGAAATTAAATTATTCCACCTGGCTGACCTGCATAGATGGAGTTCCTGTGGAATTACAGATAACCCAGCAGATTATTTTCCCATCTATTCACTTTCTTAAACATTTAGCATGTATCCTAACTTAAACGGGCAAAAGACAGGATGCACCGTGCGCTGGTTGTCAGACTATCACAGGGCCAATACAGAGAGACAGGCAACCCTTCTCACCATCATTCACACCTACAGGCAAATTAGAAATCACCAATTAACCAGCATCCATGTCTTTGGACTGTGGGAGGAAGCCACAGAGAAAATCCACACAAGCAAGAGGACACCACAAAAACTCCAAAAAGCTAAGCTGTTAGTAATGTTTTTACTGTGATGGGATAAGCAGTCCACCAAGCAGGTATTTACTTTACTTGGGAGCATGACTAAAAATGTTTATGCGGCAGCAATTAAGGTGTTGGTTATTTACCCCAGTGGACACTCTCTTTTAGTGCAACAGGGTTATGAACTTCAAATAAATACTTTTTTTTTTTCCCCCCATCAAAACAATTTGTGCATCATTGCCATGAGGCACAGTATTAAGAGTTACATCTGTGCCCTCAACAATCCCTCCACTTTCAACTACTTCTGATTAGGCCAGGGCTAAAGGCTTACTGTCGCCATGGTGACAGGCAGATTGGACTTGAGACCGTTTCCAAGAGAAGTCTACAGTGGCCACTAAATTGGGTGAAAATAAATAGAAGTGATGTCCTATTTACAAAGATCGCTGCACCGATGGAGTTGCTTGAAAGCAGATGTGAAGAGTATAAATTTCCTCCCTGATAGTTTTAATTGATAAAATGAGAAGTGGTTCAAAGATATTTTATTTTATATATATATATATAT
>JASGAU010346290.1:0-10019 GCA_030220045.1 Australoheros facetus | reverse complement strand
AAACACAGACAGCGATTAGAGCAAGACGACAAGTACGCACTTTGTGTCCTTTTATCTGTGATATGAACCGATACAAAGCAGCAAGTTCAGCCTTAGAGCTGAAGGAATTTAAATAATAATATTAAGCTGTGTGTGTGTGTTTGTTGCTGTTTAAGCCTTTATATTTTTGCGTGTCCGTTTATCGAACAGGAATGACAAACAAAACAAACAGGAATAGGAGTCCAAATATTAAATTTAATAAAGCCATTTCAAACAGTTTCAGATATCTGGACCAGAACTGCATAACATGCCCAGTGTGGTACTGGACATGACATGGAGTACTGGCAATTTCTTAATTCAACTTACAGATATTTAATAGTCACAACATATCAGTCTTGATGACATCATTTACAAAACAGAATGTGCAAAACAGAGAAATTCAACAACAGGGTGACCTCGATGTCTCCATTTCTATCCTTGTTTAGTCTTCATCATTTGTACAGTCAGAATACAACGGTCATGGAGACATCAAACATTATATGCTTCTGTATTTTCAATCAGTTATTTTCCAGACAAGTTTCTCAGGGAAGTGGATATATATATAAGTAAATGTATGTGGCATATACCATGAATAATCCTTCAGAGCCCAACCTAATTCACAGCCGTGAAAATCGCTTTGCTTTTCTCATGTAATACACATGCTATTTCACAGCGGTAGAAAACTTTACATTGAGACGGCAGAGTCACGCCCTTCTGACGCTTTCCTCACGCGTTCTTGGTTCGAGACCAGCTAGCTTGCGGGCCCAAGTTGAACCTGTTTTTCGGCCGAGCACCGAATGCGTTTGCGGTGGAAAAACTGCTAAACGGTTCAAATACTTGCACCGGTACCGGAACCCCGTCGGCGGAAAAAGGGCCCGATGTGAGGCCACAGTGCTCCCCGAATTAACAAACTTATCATCAACAAAACCAGAGAAAGGAACTGAAAGGCATCAAAAACCTCACAAACACAAGCGAACATAAAATCAAACCACTAACAGGAGACTATAAAAGTTGAACATTAATCCCTTCTTAAAACCAGAAACAAATCGTGAAGCCACAAAACCTCAAAATCCTGGGTCCACAACCCAGGAACACGAGTGACCAGGACAGGACTCCCAGCTGCTCTGGAAGCTGCCCGGACTTCGCAGAGAAGATGACCTTGAATGTAGGGACGGGAATCGAGAACCGGTTTTTGTAGAGAACAGGTTCCCAGTAATCCAATTCCTTGGAATCGTTAGTCTGCTTGCTTAACAATTCCGCTTATCGATTCCATTGCCGTGATGACGCATTTGCGTGAATACATCACACACGCGCCTTATTTGGTTCGGAATATATCCAACAGCATGAAGACAGAAGCGTCAAGATAAAAAGCATTACAAAATTATGTTCACACTGTTTCAACAACAGCAGCAGCTGTTTTACGTGCAGTCTGTGCACACCCAGCAAGCGCAAAAAGGCGGAGCTGTTACCGAGACATGAGCTCGGGTGGAGCGAAAGGAAACATTTTTCTAGCGTCCAAAGCAGCAGCGTTTTTTCTTGTAACCACAGTTAAAACCTTTACTTTGAAACAGCTGGAGGTCCTTCATCAACCACCTGATCAGTAAGTGCCAACGTGAAGAAAAGAGAACTTTGTAGCTGCTCCATCCACCGCTGTTTGTTTCACACAGCAAAAAAAAAACTGCAGTATGTAACTTAAAATATGCAGGTGGATTGTTGATACGAAAAAAGTATTTCTAATCAGATCGCTCGATTAATCAATGGAATAATCGATAGTTGCAAACCTTTTTTTGCTGTACTGCTTTCACTATACTGTAAGAATCATCTCCATCTCCTGTAACATTTAGTTAATGAGGACTGCCAGAGTCTGGCTGGCTCAGAGGTTCTCGCACACCTTGCAGTTGTATTTTCTGTTAAAATATTAATAGTATTCATTTTGAAAGAGGAATTCTTATTTTTTTATGCCAGTTTTAATTTTGTTCTACTTTACATTAAAAAGAGTTAATGCAAATAACCCATTTGTGGCATATTTTATTCACTAACCCAATGAGAATCGAGAAGGAATCGAATCGATAAGTGATATTGATAATGGAATCGGAATTGTTAAATTCTTATCAATTCCCATCTCTACTTGAATGGGAGATTGGCACAGATTGTAAATTAAATTTAAGTCAGGCACGGCTTTTGAGTTTTATGTAACTATTTCTGGAACTTTTTAATTGCAGCTTGAAGAACAAAATGACATTACGTGGTCTGTTTTATATAAACATTTAGCTGAAGGTCTTTCTGTAATAACCTTACTGGGGTATCTTTGTATAAAGATCTCATCCCTCATCAGTGCTGCCTGCATTCAAACCTCCTTCCACACTTCAAAACGAGGAAGCCTCTTTGGCTCCTCATTTCCTTCTCTCCTTAATCCTTAAAATATGCTGCCTCATATCCTTGCTTCCAGGAAAGCTTCTTTGCTCGTGTTTTTGTCAGTCAGATAAATTTTGAGGCTCAGATTGTGAATTGCTGCTCAGGGACGACGTTGTTTGTTTCTTCACTGACTCCCACATTCACATATGCTCATCCATATTTAATGTACTACGTCTGGTAGCCTGTGTATGTGCCCGTGTGTGTGTATGTGTGTTTCCCCGTGGGTATGACTGTATAAATGCAATGGTGGCAGTGACTAATCTGTGTTTGTGCATACAGGAGTGTGTATATGATTGTGTATAACGCTGTGGCTGTGTACGCATATGTGTGTGTGTGTATATTCTACGTGTGTGTGTGGCTCCCTGCTGTCTGCCACCATCTGCTGTTCTCTCAGACTGGAGCGGCGAGTCGATGAGTTTGTGGAGGAGCTCATCTCAAACAGGAAACTGTACTCTAGGAGTCAAAATTAAAATCCGACAGAACAAAAATGTCTTTGAAGGGGACGATGTGCGGTCGGCAGTTTAGAAGATTTACTGAGTAAGAAAGTAAAGAAGAGAAGGTCCTTCCTTCCCAGTAAGGGAATGAAGAGGCAGCTTCTAAAGGAAACAAAGAAGTATTTTCTAGGAAGACTGTGTGGCCTTCCAATTGAGGAGGGCAGGAAAAACACTCCTTCCAAGTAACATTAAAGATGTTTCCTATTTAAATAAAGAGGAGGAAATGAGGTGGAGTGCCCTCTCCGGCTCAGGGACGAGTTCCTGTCCCAGGTGGAGGAGTTTAAGTATCTCGGGATCTTGGTTCACAAGTGACGGGAGAAGGGAGCGGGAGATCGACAGACGGATCGGGGCTGCGTCTGCAGTGATGTGGACACTTCACTGGTCTGTTGTGGTGAAGAGGGAGTTGAGTGTGAAAGCGAAGCTGTCAATTTACCGGTCGAGCTACGTTCCTACCCTCATATATGGTCACAAGCTTTGGGTAGTGACCGAAAGAATGAGATTTCGAAAACAAGCAGCAGAAATGAGCGTCCTCCGAAGGGTGGCTGGCCTCTCCCTTAGAGATAAGGTGAGGCGGCCATTCGGGAGGGGCTCATCGAGAGAAGCCAGTTGAGGTGGCTCGGGCATCTGACTAGGATGCCTTCTGGGGGCCTCTTGGGTGAGGTGTTCCAGGCATGTCCTACCGGGAGGAGGCCCCAGGGTAGACCCAGGACACGCTGGAGAGGTTATATCTCTCGGCTGGCCGGGGAACGCCTTGGGGTCCCTCCAAATGAGCTGGAGGAGGTTGCTGGGGAGAAGGAACTCTGGGCTTCTCTGCTTAGGCTGCTGCCCCGACGACCCAGCCCCGGATAAGGGGAAGAAAATGGTAGGATGGATGGATGGATGGATGGATGGATGGATGGATGGATGGATGGATGGAAACAAGCTTCCTGTAGTAAGGAAATGAGGAGGAAAATCACAGTTGAATAGTGCAAAAGGGAGGAAGGTTCCTCTTAAAACAGTAGGATGCATCCTAGTCAGATAGCAAGCTGGTAAAGAATCAAAGTAGGAGGCTGTTTAGGGGGTAAAGAAGTTTCCTTTTTAGGAAAAGGAAAGGTGGTAGAAACGTATCCTATGTCAATGAGGAAAAGACACTTCTGCTGGAAGGAAAACGTAGACTTGAATTTTCCAGCATCACCTTTTGGTGCAGCACCTAAAATCTTGAGGGACTGAGTAGTGGGTGGAATTTGGGTCCATGTCAAGATGTTACATATTTCCAGGCGTTAGGATTCTGCACTTTTAGCCTGGAATTAATAATAAGAAGAAGAATCAGGAAAAAAAGGCAGTAGGACTTCTGCATCTTCACTGCTTACACAGGCTCAAATGAACCTGCATTACTGGTAATATAAGAATGCATTAATGCATAATTTTCATGTTAATTTCAAAAGTCCTCCTATTTTTCCTGAAGTCCTCCAAGTCTGACATAACGATGAAGCAGTTAACTGGAAAACTGAAGAACTGGATCTGATTTTTAAACTGAGAATGTAAATCTAAGTTTCTGTCACAGCTGGAGCTAAATCCTCAGTTTGCTCGTGACGTGCGGAGCTCTGCTTCTGTTTCATGGACCTTCTGCAGCTCAACATCACCGTTCAGAGTTTAGTTCATTCACCTGTCAGTATGAGATGATGAGACGATGCTGTCGAGCTTGCTCGGTAACTTCCTGTGTTCTTCTGTCTGCAGCTCAGCCGCCATGTCTAAAGCGACGGTGAAGAAGCTGCACTGGCGCTCCAAGGTACTGAAACGTCCTGTAACGCCTGCAGTGAAAACAGGTGAATGATTTCCTGTGAAAACTTCATCCTCTCTGTCGTGCAGGTGCAGGAGAGCTTTGTCCCGCTGGGGGGCGGCAGCGGTGGCGGCTCCGGGGAACTGGGACTGGCCATTGGGGGCGGGGCTGACTATGGCGAGTTCCCATTCGTCACGGCCGCCTCCGGGGGTGGTCCCACAGTGGGTGACATCATTCTGGAGATTGGAGGGACACCTGTGTTGGGAATGACCCTCGGTGACGTCAGAGGAGTCCTGAACTCCTGTCCTCATCCAATCAGAATCAAGACCGTCTCACCAGGTGAGAGAAACAATTTTATATAAAATTTTGTTAATGAAATAACAGCAACGTTCTGAAATGCCTTTTGAATCAAATACATGGCGGGTTTGTCCTTAAATACAAAGAAAAATATAAAGACGAGTTTAACATAGTCAAAGCAACAACTTCATACTTTTTATCGCTTTATCATTTTTGCTTTTCTTTTTGCTTTTATGTCATCTTTTATGTCAATCTTTATTTCATAATTTTGACTCAGCGTACATCATTTGTTGTCATTATTATTAGTCAGTGACTTAGTCATTCTTTTTACTTCAGTTACTGAAATGAAACCATGTGTGAAGTTAAGAGGACAAATCATCTCATTTCTGTCATATTAAGCTAATTGTGCTTTCAATGTAACATTTTATTTTGAAAAGGAACCACTTCCTGCAGCTGTCAGATCAGTGTAGGAGAATAGAAGTCTGAGGCAGATTAAAATTTAGAGTAAAATAGAAGTGTCCAGTGCTGAATGACATAATTGTGACATCATATCCTGTGTGTGTGCCCCAGGTTCATCTCTGTGTAAAGACCTCAGGTTGTACCTCAGTAAGTGTTTCACTCCGGGCTCCATGGACAGTCAGCTGCAGCAGCTCATCAGGGAGAACCTGTACCTGCGCGCTGTGCCCTGTAAGACACACCTGTACACACACCTGTACACACACACACACATACATACACAGTCAGAATTTGATTTTTACCTCATCTTCTGTGTAGGCGCCATTCCTGATCCTTTACTGATCACATGACTGTGTCCTCCCTGCAGGTACGACCAGGCAGCCTCGAGATGGAGAGATTTCAGGTGTGGACTACAACTTTGTCTCCATCGAGGAGTTTTTCTCACTGGAGGAGTCTGGAGCGCTGCTGGAGAGCGGCAAGTTCAAAGGTAAGGCAAACAAACGCACCCTCAGTAACACTGCAGTGTAATGAAAGCATAGTCAGGTAAGAGAAACTCCAACGAATGCTTTGAAAAGAACGATTGATTCATCACAGTATGAGACGGGCTGATTTTTTTTTTTACAGTGTGCAGTGACTAATTTGGACCAACGGTGTTTTTGTTTTTTGGAGGGGGCGCGAGGAAAAGAGGATTTTGTGTCGCTAATCCTTCAAACCTCAGAGATGAAACCTGCCCCCCCCCCCTCCTGTCCTCCATCTCCCCCCACGCACCACTCCACCGTATTAATCTGATGGGATTAATGAAACTAAAATAGAAACACAATTCACACATAAAGTCTGTTTTCACACTGAACAATGTGTCTCCATGTTTCTCACTAATGCTCCTGAACACTTAATTTGACAGTTTGACATCTATTTTCAGTTCCTGCTGAAAACCTTTCAGAACAAAAGACTCTTGTGCCTTTATTTGATTATTCAGGATTCATACATTTTTATTATTTCTTTTTGGAGTGCTCATATAAATAACTAAACTTGTGTCAGGTGGTGTAAATCTTAATTTAAAAAGCTGATAAAATAATAAGTGCAAACACGGGGGGGCACGCAGGTGATCCAATAAAGACGGCTCAAAGAAATCATCACAGTCCAACACAAAGTCAGGTCCACTTCAGGGATATCAGTCTGTCCAGTTAGGAAGCAGAAACCTTTGTGAATCCATTTCACCTGCTTTGGTGCAAATCAAAGTGACAACAGGTGCACTGGAGAGGCAACAATAAGATGATTCCCAAAGAGGGAATGTTTAGCAGGTGGCGCCCCAGATCACTGAGCTCTCCTCGTCCCTCGTGACTGATTTTTCTCTAGTTTTGCTTTTTGTTGGGGTCCCTGTCAGTGCTGGGAGCATGAGACGATGCTCGAGGACCGTTCAGGTTGCACAGGTAGTCCAGCTCCTCCAGGATGGCTCGTCACAAGAAGATTTGCTGTGTCGCCCAGCACAGAGTGTGGAGAAGATACCAAGAGACAGGCTGTTACATGAAGAGCACCACTAGAGCCCTACAGCATGACCCCCAGCAGGTTACTCAACTGTCAGCCACAGACTCCATGAGGGCGTGAGTGCTTGACTTCCTTCAGTGGGCCTGTGCTCATGGCCCAGCACCGCGCAGCTTGATTAGCGTTCACCTGAAAACACCAGAACTGGAGCTGGGATCCCGTGACAGACATGAAAGAGTCTGAAAACGCTGTGGTGAATATTTTGCTGCCTGCAGCATCATCCAGCATGACCGGTTTGGCAGTTGGTCGGTGACGGTTGTGTCTCGGGGTGGGGGGGGTGGTTACTTGGTGACCAGCATTCAGCCAGCTCTCATCATTGCTGCTACATCCATACTTCCAGGTCACTTCACTCAGTTTAGACTCTTCCTAAGAACCCGACTGTTTGATTGCACCCTCAGGGGACCCGGTTCACACAAAAGGGCAGTGACATGTTGTTGTTGTTGTTGTTGTTGTGAGGATATGAAATGTCTGCAGAGACACAAACTGACTGCAAAGGTTTATAAAACCTGAGCTCTGTTTGACTGACTTTTCTTTTTTTTTGAACAGCGGTTTGTTCTGTTTCATCCAATCACAGGGAATTACTATGGGACACCCCGCCCCGTCCACATTGGCCCAGAGAGTCCACCAATCACATACCAGGAACATCGAAACCTGCTGAGGAACTTCAGGACGAGGAGCAAGTCTCTGAGTAACCTGGAGAAAGCTGTGGAGGAAGGAGACAACAGCGAGGAGGACAGCGGCCTGTCAGGTAGAAAAACTCAAACCTGCTTCATGCCAGTCTTACCTGCACAGGTCTGTTTGTGTCCTGATGAGATTCTCTACCTGCAGGATCAGCTGGAGCTCCTCCCACTACGCTGCATCTCAGTCAGTCATGGGAGTCCGCGGTAGGAATGGAGAATGGAGGAGGGGGAAGAGGAGTAGGGAGGGGAAGAGCAGGAGTAGGAGCTCCGCTGCCGGAAAACTGGGAGCTGGCCTACAGTGATTCAGGGGAGCCGTACTACATTGAGTGAGAAATGTTCATCAATTCTTATTCTGGTGTCAGCTGAATTAATTAGTTAGATTATGACTATCAGAAAAAATATATTCAGGAAAGCTGTGGGCACAGTAATCCTGTTTAAACTTTAAATTGAACTTTTTTTTTTTTTACAGTGGAGTCTGGTAATCCTCTCAGCAGCTTATTATCCAAACCATTCCTGCTTGTTTTTGTTATGAGTCAGTTTTTATTTTCTTGCCAACTCAGACATCAGAGTCGCAAACAGGAAGCTGCAGCACCACTGCTGAGAGTTTCCTGTATTTGCAAAATAAATCATTTCCAAAAGGTGCCAAAGCAGGCAGAGAAAACACAAACTTTTAACCGAGTCTCAGTCTGACAGATTTAGGGTCCAGTGTGACCCACAGTGTCGATAGTGGTGGTGATTAGGACTTGTGTCTCTCTGTCACTCCATCAGTCATAATTCAAAGACGACCAGCTGGCTGGATCCTCGAACTCTGAACAAAGAGACGACTCCCTCTACAGAGCGTAAGTCATCTTGTTTTGTTCATGATTATCTCGCGTTTTTCTTTTATCTTTAAATCATAATCACTTCTTTGATTGACATTTCTAAAATCCAAAATATTACACAGTTATTATTAAACTATATTACATTTTGTGGTTAGAAGGTGGTTTGTGTAGAAATTTCTGACAGCAGCAGCCAGCAGAGGGCAGCACGGTCCCACAAACAGCACCACATGTGGTCAGTTACACTTTTTTCTTTTTATTGTGACCTCAATCAGATATAGATACATGTCTGTCCTCTGTGAGGTTTGCACTGAAAGAAAAGAGTCCACCTCCTCCCCTCCTGCACATGAACCTCTGGAGTTATTCAAGGGTCCTTAACTTTTCACCTCTCCTCTCTCTCCATCCTTTTTCCTCCTCCGCCTGCCTCCTTTCTTTGTCCCCTCTGTCCTCTGTCTCCACTCCCCTGTCAGTCCCAGAGTTCACCGACCAGCCCAGTCAGCTGAAGGGTTATTCCATCCACACTCGGCTTTCTAAAGGTCCTCGAGGTTTCGGCTTCAACATAGTCGGAGGAAGTCGACCCCGAGAGTTTCTGCAGGTGTACAGCGTCACACCTGGAGGACCGCCTGCTCTCACCGCAGGTACTAATCACTACCACTATTACACCTGAAGGACCGCAGTACAGTTTGCCTTCGGTTATGTCAGACACCAAGATCAGTTTTTTTCCATTGTTTTAGAACCAGGTGACTGAAATGGAGGTTTGCTGTATGCATGAGCAAACACAAAAAAACAGGAAACCCAAACCACCGTCTGGATCAAAGTGCCTTGAGGCGACTGTTTGTTGTGATTTGGTGCTATATAAATAAAATTGAATTGAATTGAATTCAATTCAATTTTATTGAATAAATAAAATTGAATTGAATTGAATTGAATTGAATTGAATTGAATTGAATTGGATTCATGTCCACATAAAAACAGCCATAAAGTGAGAGCTGTTGTCGAGGGTCAGGTGGTCAGAGGAGAGAGATTTATTTACATGCTTTCTCGCTCTGTGGAGGATTACGGTGCTCTTTATTAAGAAAAATAAAGAGCTAAGAACTAATCTCATGATCAACAACTAATCCACACAAACACGCGCTCTCACACAGTTTAATCTGAGCGACACACACACACACACACACACACCTCCTCTCTGTGAGTTGGTTCACATGCTCTGAAGATCAGGAATCAGGAAGGAAACAGAGCCATGAAACAACTTGAAAAACTCAATTTTTTCAGAAAGTCTCAAACGCAGGATGAAGATGGTTTTTTTGTGTGGTTATATTTAAAATATGCAAAATAAGAAGAACAAAAAAACAGGCTTAAATAAATAAAACTGGCCTTTTCCCATTCAGTCTACTTTCTATCACCCAGAATGGGAAGCTAAAAACATTCAATCTCATTTACACTCGTAGTTCTGTTGGTGAAGTCTGTACATCAGGGGTATTCAAATAAAATTTAAAGATGTCCAGTCAGACAAAATTTTCATGCCAAGGTCCGGAAG
>JASGAU010346289.1:0-13254 GCA_030220045.1 Australoheros facetus | reverse complement strand
ACAGGAGCACTTCCACCCTTCGTTGGTCTGTGTAGGAGACTGGTGGGAAAATAAACAAGATTTTGAAGTTTAAGCTTATGTAGATTGATTCATTCATCAGACAAACTTAAATTAATATTTATCATGTTAAATATTTAAATGTGATTAAAATGCGATTAATTTCGATTAATTAATAACAAAGCTCCTAATTAATTAGATTAATTTTTTTAATCGAGTCCCACCCCTAATATATATAAGAATTGTTGGAGTTTAGTATATTTTGCTAACTGTGTACTTATTTTTTTCTTTCTCTCTGTGATTTTGACAAGTAGAAGCAGCACCATGCTGCATTCTTTCCCTTCAAACCTATATAGAGACTGATGAGCTCCGGCTTTGGACATTACTGGTGCCGGAGCTAACAGCTCTTATTAATATGTCTTGAGACCACCAGGGTCCCCCACCACACTGAAGTCTCCTTTAGGAGATTCTGGAGGGAAAGTGCACTGGCTCAAAAAAGAGAAAAGAAAAAACTCTGTGGCTGAGATGAATTGCTATTCTGTGTCAATCTCCATTTTCTTTGTCTGGAGAAACTACCACACACATATCCATTTCTCCACCTCAGCCTCTCAAGGTGCTCCTATTTATTTATTTTTTTCTTAAATTATGCAGTGGGTGGAGTTAAGCTTAGCGCTGGGATTGAAGTCATGCTGTAAAAATTGTAAAAAACAAAACAAAAAGTTATTTATTGCTACCCTAACTGCATTATTTTTTACAGTGCAACATTTGGGATCAGGTATGAATTTTAAATAAAGTTTGGTCAAAATACTAGTTTATAAAGTGCTTGTATCAGTTCTTATCTCATCTGAGAATGCTGTATGTGTATGCATATGCAGTCATCATATCCTGGTAGTTAGTCATTAAAAATGAACAATATAGAGATATTTGATACAATTTTGATCTACAGTGTATGCTGAAATGAAGATCTGAAGATGAATTTTCCTATTTGTCAGATTGAATGTGCAATATGAAACCTTTTTTCATTTACTAACCATCCCTGAAGTGTGCGTGTGTGTGTGTGTGCGCGCGCGCACACACAAAAGATGATCTCCAGTAATTGCGCCTCTAAAAATGGGTGAAAATCACATTTTAATTGTTTGATTTTAAATCCACTGTGGTGAACAGTCAAATTTGCAAAAATGTGTCGTTGTTCAAATGCTTCATATACACCTGACTGTAGCTATGCATTGGTACCTTTGTCATGTCCAAGTTAGCTTTGTTGTCATAATCTTTATACTCAGGTATATAGTGTATATACATTGTTCTCTCAATTGTTGTACAACATATATGACGTACTGTGCGTGTAACCGTTTCAGAAACCGATTTTTTTCTGATAGGACAAACGTTTAATTATGGTAATTCAAAGTGCGTTTGACCAGACATCTGAGCGGTGATATGCTCGGCTTTAACCAGCTGTTCGCGGCCAGTAACTTTAGACAACGGTATCAGGGTGATCGCCTGCTGTTAAAGGGTTAACACCGTGGATGTCATTAATGCCAGTGAGGTTATGCAGCCCTCCTTTAAATTTCATTCTTGCTCTTGGTTTCCAAACTAAACCCAAAGTGGGTTTATACTTGAGCCGTGAGGAAACTTAGGCATGCACTGTATACATATGAGTGAACAGCCATTTTTCGAATGGTCCATGTAAGCAATATATTGCAAATATAATTACAATCATAACTGCTAAATACTAACTGTAATTCTGGGTTTCTGAAAATTGGCTTTATGAACTGAACCTTTTCTAAAACTTCTGGATATGTTGCATAGCTGACTATTAGGCAGCCATGTGTTGTGCTTTTAAGTGATCAGGACTTATATAAATGTTCTTTGAGCAGATACTGTAACACCACATTCAGACTCAAGAGCAGGTTAAACAGAGCTTAGTGGGCTTAGTTGGACTTTGGCTGTTGGCTGCATCTCTTGTTTGTTCTAGAAGAAGAGAAGGATGGAATGAGGGAATGAGAAAGAGAAGCTGGAAGTGGGAACACAAGTTCTATTGTTTGTTTTCCATATCTACAAGCAAGCTTTCTTCTTCGTTCTTCTCTAAATCTCTCTTCTCCAAATCTCTCTGCTCCTGCTTTCCTTTTAGACATTCTTGGTATTTGTTTAGATGAAGTCACACTCTGTTCCTGCATCTCCCTCCTGGCTCCTACCAGCAGGCTGTGTTTGCCCATTAGAAACCAGCTATGAGCTCATTTGGTAGGCACAGAGATCACTGGCAGAGTATTAGCTGAACAGAATGAGAGAGGCTGAGAAAGTGACCTGTAACCAGCACTTCAGCTGCTCTTGCAAAAATGATTTTTCAGAATACAAACACACAGCCACACCTGAGACTGGGAAGTGGTCAAAGGATTCAGGGAGAAAAAGACCCTCAAACACAGTGATATGTAAAAGAATGCTGGTTCATGGGTTCCATGGTACTCCACAGTTAAACATACTGATGCATGTTTTCCCCTTATTTTTAGAGGGCTTAGGTGCTACATAGGAGGGGGAGGGGTGGTTGTTGTTTATTTTCTTGTATTGTTTTTGCCTACTTTTCTTGGCCATTTTTCTCTATGATTTTTCTCGCCAGCTTTTAGTCACAAATATGAAATATACACTGGCAAGTCTTGTATTTATAGTTTAAACTTTATTAATTTCACCAAATTACAAGTTTGACCTAGAGACATCCTGACCTCTCTCAGGCCCTAAGCAAAGTAGCATTAAGGTGCCCTTCTACCTCATCTGATCTTTAAAAAGTCACAAAAGATCATTATCTTCTGGTCTAAAAAGAATCAGTTGAGTTATACTGTATACTGCTCAAAATAAATAAATACAGGAACACTTTGAAAACACATCAGATCTCATTTTAAAAACAAGTCATGCTGGATATCTATGGTGATATGAACTGGACAGTGTGCTAGGAACAAAAGGATGCCACATCGTTTGATGGAAATGAAAATTTTCAACCTACAGAAGGCCGAATTCAGAGACTTCCAAAAAAATCAAAGTGAAAAAATGATGCAGGCGGCTAATCCATTGTGCTGAAATTTAATTGGAGCAACTCAAAATTGTACTCAGTAGTTTATATGGCCCCCACATGGTTATGTGCATGCCTGACAACTTTGACACATAGCAAATAGAATATATATTTAAAAAAAATAGATACATATATACATATAAACATGATGCACTGTGGGTAAGTATTGCACATTGATAGATGACTATTGCACAGTATAGGAGTGAGACAGATATTGCACCGTTCATGAGTAGAGGATATTGCTCAGTATTAATAATATAATTGCACAGGATACTGGTATTGCACAGTTAGACTGGGTGAGTGTGTGAATTCAGAGTGGTTATGGCTTTGGCAAAGAAACTGGTCTTGAGTCTGTTTGTTCTGGCCTTGATGTAGCGTCTCATTGTTGTCCCTCTAATTAACAACTAATTAACAACCCCCTCTGCTACTGAACTGACCAGATAATATCCCAGAAGTTTAACTGACTTGATGCTATTATGATTAAAAATCTGCCTTTAATGTTTTTGAGAAGTGTATATAAAATAGAATTGTTTCTTAAAAACCTTAAGTGAATAATAACATTGATCTGAAATTATTTTAAAGCAAAATGTAGAAAATGCTAAAATATGGAACTGGACTATGAGCTCTGCTGCCTGGTTAAAAATTCTGGACCCCAAAATACTTTGTTGTGTCTGCAAGAATATCAGGGTCTGAGTGACATAAATCCCATCATCAGAGGGTGTTGTTGTTGTTGTTGTTGTTGTTGTTGTTGTACACTACAAGACATTAACAGTGCTTCTGCTCTTCAGGCAGCTTTGAAAAAGAAAAAAAAAAAAAGAAGGAAAAACTACTCATCCTTAAAGAGACATCAATTCACATCTACATACACCAACCAAAAGAAGCACGCAGCTCACCTGGGGAGGATGCCATTTGTGTTCACTTCCTGTCACACTGTCACAAATATGTGCCTCTTCTCATATGCAAATGAGTGCTTCCTCCTGTAGAGGGATAAGGCTGGTGTAACTTGTGTTTTTTACTTGAAACTACTCACAACTAATTTTAAGGAATAAGTAGATTCTGATTTCACTGCTGCTGTGTTTTTCAAGTGTATTTTTTGGTGCTTTGTGCACAACAAGGCAAGTACCAATTACTTGCAGTATATTCAAAAGAAGGCAAAAGTCTCTACATTTGAGATACACCAAAATAAATGGACAGATGGATAAGCGGCACTGCATGCCAGAGCAAAAATATGAAGTTTGAATCTGAGCTGAACCAACACTTCGTTAAGGTGCAACTGGGAAATAAAAACCCTTCAGTGTGGGAGAAAAAGAACAGAAAAGGAGCAAAAAGGAAGATGTCCCCCACCTTTCCCCCCCTCCTCCTCCCTTCTTGTTGTTTCACGTTGAGTTCATCTACACAGCTGTGTTTGGCCAGCGGGCAGCAAACTTCAAAGAGTGTGAAATTGAATGTCTAGACACCACCCTGTTCTTGCTCATAACACACACAGCCTCAATTCTATTGCCTCTCTTTTTTATTTTTTGGCCTTTTAGGTCTTTATTTGATAGTGTATAGTGAAGAGAGACAAGAAAGTGGGAGGAAATGCACAGTAAATGGCAACAGGTCGGGACCCGAACCTGTGCTGTTTGCACCACCACACAGCATACATGGTCACCTGCTCAACCACTGAAGCCACCCTGGCGCCCAATCCTATTGCCTTTTTGACAATTTTTTCTTCCACTCAATATTGAGCAAAAACAGACTTGGTACACATGGCAACGAAAGACTGCTTGCACCTTTCATTTACAAAACACTTTGAAACCTCCAGACAGACTTCTTAAACTCATCGTTTTGATGTTGGGATCTTTATCCTAAACAGCTTTTAGCTCACAGTAACAAATATTTTTCTCATCCATTTACATATTATCAGGAACATTAAACACATAAAGTTTCACATATCTGTGTGTGGGTGTGTACCCCACACACCCCCTACTATTTGGTTAGATATCCCTTTAGCAAGCTGCACCTCGACCAGATGCTTTTGGTAGCCATCAGCAAGCTTCTGGTATAATTCTGGCTGGATATTTGAACACTCTTCTTGGCAGAATTGATAGAGTTGATTTACACTGGTTGTTTCCTAATGCGGACCTGGCTTAAGTGTAGTCCACAAATTTGCAATACAGCTGAGGTTACAGCTTTGGGAAGACCATTCCAGAACTTAATGTTAGCTTGCTTTATCCATTTCAAAACCAGTTTTGATGTGTGTTTGGGATCATTATCCTGTTGGAACACCCAATTGTGTCCAAGTTTCAACAGTCTAGCTGTTAATTTGAGGTGAAGTTGAAGAATTTCGAAGTAGCCCTTCAATATTTTATCCACTTTGTGTAAAGTACCAGTGGTTGGCTACTTGAGCCTCGATGGTTCCTGGGTTTTTCCAGAACATCCTAATTGATTTCCTTTCATCTGAGGGTGACAGTTTGGGTCTTTGTCCAGACCGTGGCACAGTGGTGACAAATCCAAATTACTTGTACCTGTGTGCAGTTGTTTGAACTGAGATCTTGGAATCTAAGGTGTCAGGTATGGACAGCTTGTTGTACTTCTTAGACACCCCTTTTTTCATCACACCTTTCTGCAGTTCTGATAATTGGTTAACTTCCCTCCATGCTGCCTTGTCTCTAGTCTTCTTGTCCATGGAGGATGCTGTTTCTTGTTCATTATATAACCAAGCATCTCAAGGATCACTGTTGTGTAGTATAGACTCAATTCAATAAAATTTTATTCATGTAGCTTACATGCTGTGGAAAAGAGCCAGAGATTAATAATAACTAATGATTAAATGCAGAGTGGTGTATAAACAGTGAAAAGAGGTGAATGAAAAAAGAAATATTCAGTGCATCATGGGAACCCCCCAGCAGACTAGGCCTATTGCAGCATAACTAAGGGATGGTTCAGGGTCACCTGATCCAGCCCTAACTATAGGCTTGATCAAAAAGGAAAGTTTTAAGCCTAATCTTAAAAATAGAGAGGATGTCTGTTTCCCGAATCCAAGCTGGGAGCTGGTTCCACAGAAGAGGGGCCTGAAAGCTGAAGGCTCTGCCTCCCATTCTACTCTTAATTATCCTAGGAAACGAAAGTAAGCCAGCAGTCTGAGCGAAATTCTCTGTTGGGGTGACATGGGACTATAAGGTCTTTGAGATAAGATGGGGCCTGATTATTCAAGACCTTGTATGTAAGAAGAAGGATTTTAATTTCAATTCTGGATTTAATAGGGATCCAATGAAGAGAAGCCAATATGTGAGAAATATGCTCTCTCTTTCTAGTCCCTGTTAGTACTCTCGCTGCAGTCATGGTCACAGTAGGGATTGTCCATAATGCTGCAGTCACATCTTTTAGAAGACTTTCAGAGGGTACTTCACATAGTCTTGATAATTGACTGTGGAGAGTCCAGGTTTCCAGCCTAGCCATGATCTTATCTTTCAGGTCAGCTGCCATTGCATTCAACATACCAGTTGTACTTAGGGTTTGGTACCCAATTTTGGAGTGTGGGGATGATGATATCTCCTTCCTGATGTCCTGGCTCCCCCTTACCGTAGTATAGTACCTCATTAGTCTCTAGTTGCAGTAGCAGTTGGTTCTTGCAGATGTTGGAACACTGAGCTACTAGTTGTTTTGATTTTAGTCTAGATGCTGGTTTTCAAAGAATTTATAGATCCCACATCTTTTTCATGTAACCCTTTTCACTTGTGTTACATGTGTAGTAGCATTCCAGCAGTTCCTTTTTCTCATCTCTTGTCCACTTATGCCATATTCCGGTAGCCCACTTATCATCAGATTGCCCTGATTCCTCAACACCTGATGTGGACCTTTTTAATCTGGGTGACAGCCAAGCTGGTATGGTTTCAGGTACATATTAATAAAATAAAGTATAAAAATATAAAAATCTCCCTCTCATGGTCTCATAGCTTGCTAATGTTAAACGCTAAATGTAGTGCCCACTTGCTAATTGAGTGATGGTGAACAGTTAGGCCTGAATTAGACTTCTTCCTCGGGTCTTTGCGGGGCCTAGGTATTTAACTGGAAGCACCTCTGAAGCCCACATTGTAATCACAATCTTTACATGCTGCATTGACCTGATGTGTTACATTTCTCAAGAGGTACACATCAGGTTACATCATATGTTACACCCTAGGGTTATGAGGGGATTTCCGGTTTCGTACGTAAGACCGACGTAAGAACTCTAATTCAGACCTTATTAGATCGATAGTTATAATTTTTTTTTTGTATATAAACCAGAAGAGTTACATTTCCATATCATGCATTTAACATGTCCCAGAGCACCATTTACTTCCACTAATGGGTTTGCAGAAATCATGTAAAAGCATGCACAACAAAAACATTATAATCCAGGTGTTTTATTGATCCGATCAGCTGCTAACAGCACTTCCTACATTCAAATATCCGTCGTCATGTTGTCAGCATGAACTATCACATTTTCAATGCAAGCCACTAAGTATGACAGTGGTTAGTAACATCATTTTGCTGGGAGCTGTAGTTTTTCTTCTCCAAGGCTGCTTACAGCTCCTGGGATTTTATGTTTAATGGGAAGCCTGAAATTGTCATTTGAGCTCCCCTTTCCTCCTCTTCCCCAAATATCATGTCAAATTTGACCTCTGATCTCACTTTTACATTTTACATCTGCCTTTCTTTCAAGTTCACCCCAAATGCATCATCTCTTTAAAGTATTTTCATGAAAAAGGGAATAAGCTACCTAGTTAGCTAAAATTGTACTGTATTATAATATTGTATAATAAGCTCAAGTTATCCCTGTCCAATTTTTTCTTTTTACAAATCAATATCTATTTTCATTACCTGATCCTACATAGTGTTTGTGTAATCAAAGTAAACATCTGTCACAATACCCTCACTATAAATTTCAAATTTGTAGTAAATTTCTTTTTTTCTTACAAAGAACAAAGAAAGCAAAACAAATATATAAATAAAATACTATTCCCTTAAAAGTAAATACTGTGCAGAGAGTGAGTTGCCTTGGCAGAGATTTGCCCTCTCGGAGTCCTTCTTGTTCCAACATGACTTTGTTCTGAAATAAAATGTCCAGCAGTCAGCTGCTTCTAGCTGTTATGCTTAATTGGATTTGTCGATTCTTAGTCCCAGATGAGTGGATTCCTTACCCTCTGGAGCTCTGATTTAAATGAGAACTAAAATCAGAGCACTTTGTCTAACTGGTGATGATAATTACTGAGGTCCTCAGTGGCTGAGTGCTCTCAAGTGTGCAGTGATATTTGCTCCTCCTTCAACCCCGATACTTGTGCTACCTTTATACCCTGACCCCTCACAAACTCTAAGCAGTTCAGCTCTAACAATGAGAACGACCTGTGAGCGGGATTGCCTGGAAGTGTCTTGGCGGGGAGATGGGGGATGGTGAGGCATGCTCGTGCAGACAGCTCCCATGTCACTCTTTCTTATTGCTGGTTCCCCTCTTGGGAATCAATTCCCTCTTTAGCTGCCTGTCAGACTGCTCTTTGTCTCACTTTTTCAGTCTCATCTTGCCATCTAATTGTTAGTCTTCCTGCTCCTCTTTGTCACTCTCTTCACTGTAATATTCTTCCACTATGATTAATCCCATTACAGAAAGTTTTCACGTGTTTATTTTTCCTGCTCTCTTACTTCAGGATTTTGTCAGCAATCTATTTTGATGTCATACCACCATTGTTTTCAGCATTTACATGATATATTTGTGGCTTGTGTTGTGTGAATTAGTGCCTTGGCTCTTTACCCTCAGCACAAATGTTGCATTTCAGAACTTGAAAGATGGTTTCAGTTTATACCATGGGTGTTGATATAGGTGTGAAACCAGTGTTACACTTTGTATTGTATGATCTAGTGCTGTACAGTTGGCTGACAGACAAGAGGGAATTTGCAACAGAAAGGTGCAAATAGAAGTAGTTTTCAGCTGAATGAAGACAGAATGACAGGCTGAGCAGCAGAGCACACTTGTCTGGTTTCCTCATAGTAAAGTGAAAATGCATAAGTGAGAGAGGCCAAAAGAGGGATGAAAAGAGAAGCAGATACAAAGGAAGATGACTTCATTTCTTTTTTCACATATAGAACACTTTATTTCTGTAACATACGTTTGGGCACAGCCTGCTGCTTTGATGAATTCATAAAAAGCAGAGAGAGGTTTGCACCAGCAGTCAGCGTCTGAGTGCCCTGCTGAAATCTGGGTCACACATATCACAGCAAGGCAGCCTCACCTCCTTTTCAAAACCACTTTTCACATTTTTATGAAGCTGCTGCCTGTGTGCATGTGGCTCTGTTTGTTCTGTTATCACAAACAAGCTGCTGAGGTACATCAGAGCTCTGTCTGTGTTTGCAGGCAGGAGGAGATGTAGGTGAAATCCCACTTTTGTCACTCTGGAAGAATTGCCATTAGGCCGAGTCAGTATCTGGATCTGCAAGACCCACACTGCCTGTAGAAAAAACATTCATCTAAGTGATTTCAGTTTTTATAAAACATTTACAAGAATTCTCTTCATGATCTGCCCAAATTGTGTATTTTGAAACTCAATGTGATGATCTCTTTTTACCAGCAAATCTTTTATTTGTTATGATCTCATTTAATACAATCTAGGCTTTATTTTTTGCACTTTTGACCACCTTAGTGGTTATCTATCTAAAATGGGAGTGAGGGTGACTGCGCACATACGTAAGCACAACCGTTTCACACAGACTCATAGTTCACATTTATTAACAGATGTTTTTTTAATTTACTTGCTTTTCTGGCCATTTGATAAGCAAGAATATATTTTGTGCTTCAGTAAATGAAACTGTGTTAAAAAAAAATAAACGCTTTTATTATAAATTTTAGTGTGAAATGACTGCAAACGTGCTGATTTTCCTTTAGGAGATGACCGTTACCTCTTTGGGGTATGCCATAATTTTTCATATGCAGGAAACACCCTTGAAACAACAGATGTGATGAAACACAAACTTCAGGCCATTACATGTCATTAACTACAAATGTTAATGATGTGAAGTAGTGGTATATATGGGGCATGAAAAGACCAAAGTCCATTGAAAGACCGTAGGAAACTTTGTGTTCTCAGGTCTAGGCTGGATAACAGGGGTACAAAAACATACTGGAAGGAGCTCAGTCTTTGGGACTCCAATACTTAGAGTGAGGATGGAGCTGTGTGCTTGCCACCATGGCCACCATGGCAGTCCTGAGGGTGGTTGGTGAGAAACCACCTCTGACTTCTGACCACCTCTCCCTAGTGTGAGAACTGGGTCCATCAGCTTATTTGGAATGATGGTGTTAAATGCTGAGCTGTAGTCTACAAAGAGCATTCTGAAGAAATTGTTGTTTGCTAAGGTGAATAAGGGCTGTGTTGAAAGCCACACAGACGGCATCATCAGTGGATCCGTGTGCTCAGTAGGTGAACTGGTTTTGATCTTCTTCAGATGGTTGTTTAGGTCAAAGTTCTCGTCTTTATCTTTTTTTTTTTTTTCTAAAACCAGATTTGGATAAGAAAATGTGAGACTTAAATAATTTCAGCTGATGGAAGTACACAGGCATTAGAAATAGATGATCAATACTTAGGTATATACATCCATGTCTTTTCCTCTCTTTCGCTCTCTCTCTCTCTCTCTCGCTCTCCCTCTCTCTCTCACACAAACACACACACACACAAACACACACACACACACACACACACACACACACACACACACACACACACTGTAACATTCTTTGGATGCTGAATACGCAGTCCCAGTGCAGAGCAGCTCAGCTCAGCATGTTGAAATAGACACCAGACATCTCTTTGTTTTAATTGTTGTATGGAAGCTTCCACCTGTCAGTCTCTCTCTCATTCAGACAGACACACTCATGCACACTCCATCCCCTCCCCTCTGCCACTCCCACTCTCACTCTGCATTATCTATAAAAACCCTTCCAGTGAAGCATTGCAGATTCCATTTAAATGTGTAAATTCCAATTAGGATTAGCTTGTTTTTTTCTGTCAGCACTGATAGCGGCTTTAGCATCACGTTGGACAAAGTGGTGGCTTACTGGAAGTCACGGCAAGCTGATGAGGCCAGATTAGCACTCGTGTGTGTGTGTGTGTGTGTGTGTGTGTGTGTGTGTGTGTGTGTGTGTGAGTGATGTTCATGGATGAAACTAATTAGCAGGTTGTCTTCTCTGTGGAGGGGACGTGTACCAACATGCTATCTAGATAACTGTAGTCTTCTTGATATCATTTGAGAGACCCCACAGCTGCATGAAGGGACCATCCAGCAGTGTCAGAGGAAGTGTGGAGAGCAATGTGATGAGTGAATAGTGCAGCTGCAAGGATACAGAAGCTGTATAAATAGATGAGCTGATAGCTCTTTTAAACTAGTGATGACCACTCGAATGTTAAAATAGAGAAGACAATAAATACCCTTAGTGTTTTTTTTTCTCTTGGACCTAATTTGTACTGCTTTGAAAAGACCACAAACTATCAAGTTCCTTTTGGAATGGAATTTCTTGTTAATGGATCATCTAGCACAGGGCTGATACATACCAGGCCTGTGTAGGAGCGTAATGCTACACAAAATGCAATTCAGTGGCTCATGACATCAGTTATTTAAAAACTAAACAAGCCAAAAAAAAACTTGGCTATAATTTTTGCAGTTAAACAGTTAAAGTACTTACTTGAGAATAACCAGTTCATCTCATTTAAATTAAACAAATGAGAACATTTTCTAAGACAAGTGAAGTTGAAGCTGTTGGAAACCCTTTCCGATGTGTAAAAATATTGATGCTTAAGAATTAAAATGGCATGGAAACCCCTATAGCTCTTGAGGCCAATTCTCATAGCATGCTATAGCTCATGGTGCTACAACTAGTGCACAGCCAGAGTATTCCAGAAGCACTTGAACGTCAACATAAATGGTGACCCTAGGATTTTATACTGAACCTAATGTGTTGTACTGGACAGTCAGGGGTGAGTACCACTAGGTCAGTATATACTCCACGTGTACACACTAATCTAACCTAACCTAAGCTTTCTGCCATCTGTTCGTAGCCAACTGTTAGCCAAACTTGGATGGTTGCATGTGCAGAATAAACTGTAGCAGCATACAAATCTTCTGGAATTTAACCTTCTACCATGGATTTTTTTTTTTACAACTTAAACACTGTAGCATAGTACTACTATTAACTGAATCTGTCAAGTGCAGTAATTGACTGCTCATCAAGCACTGTGTTAAGGTCAATTTTGAAATGTTCCATTCCTTCACATAACCTCAGCTCTAGCAATATCTATGATCATATGAACATGTTAATACATTCAGATAGAGGACATGGCAAATATAACTGACCTCTGTTAAAATTTTTATTTGGTGCCTTTGTAATCACATTTTTTTTCACATTTGGTATTTTGTAGAAATCTTCAAATATTGCTAAAATAATTTGGTTTGGTTGAGTCAATAGGAAATAGACCTGGTGAATAAATGAGTACATTGGGAGAAATAGTTCTACAAGCAATTTCACTGATATATAAATAAAAACCAAACATTCATTCATATTTTCTTTTTTAGTTTCTCAAAATTTTGTTAAAATGTATGCTACACTGGAGGGAGGATGTCAGGGTGACAGTAGGGATGCTATAGCTCATAGTGTATAATAATATGTCCTTGATTTCAACATGAACACTTCTTATTTGTCTTTATTTCACCATGCTGATTAAATAAAACAAAAACTCTGGACTGTGGAGTTTGTTTATTGTTGCAGTGAAGATCAAATTCTCATAGAGCTGCTTTTTAAAAATAGAGATTAGAAAGGTGTGCCTTTAATGCATTTCTTATCCCTAGATTAGGTTATGTAAAGGCTTTAAAGTTGGCTGGCCACAGCTGCACCTTTCTCTTATAGCCTCTTCTCAGCTAAGGGTCCTACTTTGTATTCACTCAGTCATGTTAATTATTGAAAAAAAACACGTTTAAAATGTCTGTAATGACACATTACTGCACAAACACAGTAATTGGGTTCATTAGCATTAGTGTTGGGAGAGTTATGTCTGTTCATTTGGGAGATTAAAAGCCTTCCTAAATGGATGTCATCCCCCAGTGACACACACACACACACACACACACACACACACACACACACACACACACACACACACACACACACACACACACACACACACACACACACACACACA
>JASGAU010346278.1:0-23528 GCA_030220045.1 Australoheros facetus | reverse complement strand
CCCCCCCCCCTTGCATGGCACTTTTTTTCAGTCAGTGGTTTTAAGGATTTCAAGGTTATCAAGGTCAAGTTGGTTTTGCCTTTGAATAAACTTGATAATCTTTCTTAAAAAGAAGTGAGATGCAAGAAGCACTAATTGGTCATTTAAGGCATCACAGATTTATGGTCTTTAAACATTCTCTGTAGATTTACATCTGTAAACCCCATGATGTGTTATCACTTCACGCTGTTGTACTCTAAGCATCCCCTCAACCAGTCACCATAATCTCTGGGCAATTGCTATTCATAGATTGCCTTTAATTATCATCAAAGCCTGTTTGGAGGTCAGAAAGGGCTCTGAAACAAAGTACAAGGTTTGAGTATCAAAGAACAAAAAAGACAATAATATTGTGATTATAATCAGTATTGTTTTCCAGAAGCATTTAAAATGTACTGGGATACATGACCGATTTAATTACATTCAGTTAAGTTAAAATTAATGGAGTGTAGATCAGAGAGAGAAGAAATGAAACCTTTTGAAAAGGAATAACTGTGGCGGCACACGGGAACTGTTTTGACTGAGCTTCCATTTCACTTCAAAACAAGCTGAAATGTTGGATTACATAATGGTGCCATACAGCAGTGCCAGTATTTTCACTAACGGGTGACTACATACAATTTCTGCTATGACAACTAGAATTAATCCAATAGCTTTTTGGAAGATAATTGTTCTACAACAAATATTTGTAAATGCTTTGAAGATTCACCGATCACACGAAATAATCAGTTATAAAGACATCGAATTCAGCTTTTTTTAATCCTCCTGTGCAGAATAAAGCAGGAGGATCCATCCATCCAGGCATCTGCCATCTGTAGACTCCCAAACCACAAGGAGTTGAGCCATGACATTTGGCACGTGTTCTTTACTCTTTAAAGATGTGAGATTCAATATTCACATGTCCATTCATCTGGGCATTTGTCCGTGAAGTTTCACCTTTCCAGTTTTTAGAATCCAGAACTTCGAGGAGTTGAGCCATGAAAATTGGCATATGTGTTCTTTACCCTTCACAGATGTGCAATGCCATATTCATAGTCCTTAGTACACTTTGAATGTATTTATCTGAAGTGAAGAGTAAACAGCATGGAAGAGTTCAGGCTGCTAATGATGATAATATATGCTAATGATATGCAGCCTCTTTCTCATGCCTGAATGGCATAGCCTAATCATGTGATCATATTGTGCTGTGTGATCGGCTAAACCTGCTCAACCACTATTGACTTAAATGGAGGGATTCCCCATATCTAGCAGCTGACCTAGGTCACTGAGCAGCTGTCAGTAGCTATATAGTGAAAAACTGGGGAATCCCAAATTTCTAGGTAAAGTCTATACTAACATCAGTTCTAGGCAGCAGCCTTACTGATTAGACTGTGATGCCAACTTCTGATTGGCTGAGCATTGTCTATCGTGTTGGTCAGGGATGACTCATAAACAATACAGACTATGACTCGTCATTGATATAGTTTGCAGACATATTAAGATTTTATATTTAAATTTTTGCATGGCCCTATGAGAAATGCGAAACCTTTTTTGTCTATTTTATACAGTGTTAATTGATATTAATAGAGTTCATTTGTAAGACATACTAACGATTCTATGAAAACTTGAAGGATAGCATCCACTCTCCTATGTGTCTGTGATCTTCAGAAAAAGTGATATTGTATTCCATGTAGCTAACAGGCACAAANCCCCCCAGTTATTTAAAAATTGTGACAGTTTTAAGTCATGACTGAGAAGCAATTATTTTTTTATTAATGTGATTCTTTTTTTTTTTCTTAAATGGAAACAATGATTAAGCACATAAATTCTTCTGATATATTACAGTTTGATAATGAGCACCTGATTCAAATTCAGACTGCACTTATAGCACTTGTGTTGTGCTCTGGGGACAAATCACATATAAAAATGAGCTTTTTAATGCAAAGATTGGTCATCATGATCTACTCCTAACCAAAGATACCTTTTAAGGGGGAAATAAAAGGAAAAAAAAATGTGAATGATGTCTAGCTTTTCAATAAATAGCTCCTCTAATTTATAAAAAGTCATAACTTCAAAAACAAATATGATTATATATTCAGAGGCTATTAAAGGTTTTTTTTTTATCAAAGATGTGATTGTGAATGAATGAACTATTAAAGCCACGTCCACGGTGATTTGGCAAGTCATCGGTTCTTACTCACTTTGTGCATGCAGGAGGTGGGCGGAATTGGATGACAGATCCAGATCTTGCTCACCACAGTTGAATCAAATCTCTCATCCCTATTTGGCAGCACACTTTGCTTAGCTTGTCAATGTGCCAAGTGCATTTCTGCATACATGAATATTGGTATGATATCCAATGGTAGAAAAATGTGAGCAGACAGCTCTGAAACTTTGAGTGTATAAAATCTAAAGTGTTTTTTTTCCCCCATTTTGATAGCCACATGCATGAATGCATGCAAACCTGCATATATTTTAATATTTTTCATCAGTACATACTGCAGTTTCATAGTAAATGTTCAATGTTACAAAACAGCTACAAAGAAAGTATTATTGACAATATTATGACCCATATGACCCACACAAATAGTCCTACAAAAATATATGTATACATGTACTTACAGACTTTATACATATGCAGACTTAACAGGTTTAAAAATTCATTTGTTCCTACATCAATCAGATTGTTAAATAAAGCAGGCATATAGTGGTTTGTCGATGTTTCTGATGTTCTCGTCCGATTTGCTGGTCTGTTCACTCGCTGGAATGTATGTGGGTATGTGCAATATTTGTTTTCCTATTGAACAATATGGCTTTTATTGGTTATAGTGTATTTAATCGTGGAAACAGATTGTTTAGCTTACGATGTCCAAGACAAATTTCCCCGTGGGGACAATAAAGTATACATGTAATCATCTAATGTAATCTAATCTTAAAGTGCTATGTGTCCATTCTTTGACCTCTTGCTTCTATTGTGCTTTACAGAAAGCACACCTGACTCCTTATGATCATAAATCAGGAGTCAAAATTATTGTTCAACCAAACCAACGATTGCAGATTGACGCAAAATGCACAGTTGAAAAAAGTTTGCATTTCAGTTATGCATATACAAACACAAATTTAAATCAATTTAATTGTGCATTTACAGTGTTACTATTATATAAAAAGACACTTTTAAAAGTCTAATAATAATGCTTTATATGCCATTTGGACAATCCATAGAGCGTAAAAATAATAGACAGTCACCATGATGTCACCTAATTGTGAAGGCCTGTTATGAAGCCTTGAAGTGTGTTTTATCTGTTGTCATTTTGCTGTTTTGAAAAAGAATGTCACAGTGACACTTCAAGCTTATTGCCTAGTGAATTGTGATTGGCAAACATAATAAATGGGTATAGTTAGTGGGGTTAGGTTAATTGGTGATCTTAAAATTGCCCATAGGTGTGAATGGTTGTCAGTCTCTCTGTGTGAGCCCTGCGACAGGCTGGCGACCTGTGCAGGGTGTTCCCTGAATCTCCCCTGTGAAGGCTGAGAGTAGGCTCCACCCTATCTTTTTTTTTTTTTGCCTCAGCAGTCACACGCCAAAAGCTGTGTGTTGCTCTTGCACTTTCTGAACTGTCACTTTTTTCAACCCACTGGTATTTGCAGGCCTGTAGCCACTGATAACTACTTTGTCAAACTCTGGCAAATGGCCCAATCAGTACAAACTTGAACTGAACATTAAAGCGTTTGGTTGCATCCATACGAGTGAGAACAACTGTGCTGATCACAGCTCAGTGCAGCTGTAAAGCCCGGTACTGCTGAATACATTGCATCATTTCACTCTGGCGACAAAGACATTTGTCGAAGAAAAGGAAATGAGTTTGCACTACAACCTTGAAGTTATCTGTTTCTCCACATCTCATCAGGCCTTGAGGTCCCCAGTGGTAGTGAGGTACGAAAATCGAACTTTTTTGCCAAACGATAGACTTTAAGTATGGGAACAGTTACCCTTTCTGGCAGTAAGTGATTG
Source organism: Australoheros facetus (assembly GCA_030220045.1). NCBI lineage: Eukaryota > Metazoa > Chordata > Actinopteri > Cichliformes > Cichlidae > Australoheros > Australoheros facetus. The sequence continues at coordinate 19,501 of JASGAU010346278.1, read as the reverse complement.
GAAACAACTGTTGCCATGATTTTTCTAAAGGCAGCTGCCCCTTTAGTTGACGGCATCGGGCAGCCTAATGCAGCCTCCTCAGTATACCTAATGAGGTGATACACTTCATGAGGTAAAGCTCCTTTTAGTTGTTTAGTTCAACATTTCAAGGCTCTTATAACTTGTTCCACTTATATTCTAAATCTTATAGCAATGCAGATTGAAATATCTAAGGAATGAGATATACAGAGATTATAGAACAAGTATTTGTAGTGTAATTGCATCTAAATATTGAACAAAATCTGAATATTGCATATTGGCACCAACCTCCTTAATTAATATGATTTTGATTAACAAGGTCCAGATAAATATCTCATAATATCTGTATCAGTATCTCATAAAACAGTTCTGAGAACTTATTCTGAAAATTGATTTCCTCTGTAACTGCATTCAGTTATGGAGCTATAAGGGATGCGTTGTTGTTTTCTTGAATATCCCAGTTATAAAAGTGGCTTTCCAACTTTTTTTTTTTTTTTTTTGCCAAATGCAAATAAGAAAACTGAGACACAACACATCTAAGTCACATCTAGGCCAACTTGTGCAAAGCATTTAAGCAAGAATACTAAAAGAATTGCAAAGCTACCACATTTATACATAGAAACCTCTCCCACAGCCACAATCATTTTGCTCATTCATTGCTGCTGTTTGTGTTTTTCACCCTGTTATCTTCAGACAGGTGGCTGAAAGAGGCAGAATTCACACACAGTTTAGTCGTGCTCTACAGCTTCATAGCTCATAGCAGGAGATAATATCGAGCCAAATAACACAAAAACAGCCGAGATCAGTGTGCATAATTTTTTTTTCAATCTGTTTTCTCAGCTTAAATCACATAAACTGCATTTAGTCCATGTTTATGCCACTCAAGAGTGCCATATTATTATTTTTTGTTGTACTAATTTGATCTCCACAAAGTAAATAATGCAACCAACCATCCACCCATCCATTTCTTTAACCCACTATCCAGTTAGAGTCACAAAGGGTGGGTCCCAGCTGACACTGGGTGAGAGGTAAAGTGCAGCCACGACAGGCAAACATTCACTTTCACACCTACAGCCCATTAATTAACCTAACATGCCTATTTTTGGACTGTGGCAGGAAACCAGAGCTGCATTCACTTTTTTTTTTTTTTTTACTTTTACATCTTATGAACAGTCACATGAAAAAGAAAGTTGTAGCCCTGTTAACATATATGCACACCCTTACTGCTTCCATGGGAATTAAGAAGATAAGTAGCAGCCAGGTGCATTTGACTAGCAGATGTTTTGGCAGTTTGTTAGTCTGGAACATTCAGGGGTAAATTAACCCAATGCCACAATGGTCTCAGGAGGGGACATCCCAGCAAATTCACCCCAAGGGCAGACTGTGCAATGCTCAGAAAAACCACAGAAAATCCAAGATCTTGGCTCAGGGCTCAGTTATTATGTTGTATTAAGTATGGTGTTTTTGTCCTTTGGACAAGACCAAGGGGAGATATTTTGCAATAATGCACAGTGCCATGTTTGGAAAAACCTAAACACAGCATATCAGCACAAACACCTCACACCAACAGTCAAGTGCAGCAGTGGAGTTGTGATAATTTGGGGGTTCTTTTTCCAGCCACAAGACCTGGGCACCTTGCAGTTATTGAGTCAGCCATGACATCCTCTGTATACCAGTGTTTGAGAATCAAATGTGAGACCATTTTTCCAACAGCTATAGCTTGGTCAAAACTGGGTCATGCAACAGGACAATGATCCCAAGCACACCAGAAAATCTACAACAGAATGGATGAAAAGGGGAAAAAAAAAATCAAAGTGTTGCAATGGTCCAGCCAAACTATAGGACTCAGACTGAATAAAATGCCGTGGCAGGACCTTTATAGAGCTGTGCATGAATGAATGCCAGCAAACCTCAGTGAACAGAAGCAACATTGTAAAGAAGAAAGGGCCAGAATTCCACCACAACGGCATAAGACTGATAAAGTCTTACAGAAAAGGATTTCTTCAGGTTATTACAGTTTTCTATAAGCTACTTCATCGCTTTCGTTTTCATAGGACTGTAAAGAGTCCATTGAAATGAACACTTTCTTTTTCACATGATGTATTTTTGTTGGTAAGGCGTGATCTTTAGCACAGAAAAGTAAGACATCAGTGTTAAAAGTTGTTGCTGAAAGTCAAACTGTATGTTGAGTACCGCACTCTCCATGCAACAAAAAAGAGGTGCAGGCGTTGAGGTTCCAGTGAACCACCACTAACACTTTGTGTACTGTGTTTTAGAGCATTTTGACTTTAGATTGCATAATGTTCACTGTCTATGTGAAAATGTTATTTTTTTCAGGCATTTGGAGATTTTTTTTCCCCTTATTGTTAATGTATTTACATCCAGGGTCCTATATACAATGCTGAAAAATATGTTTTCAGAGAAGCTTAGAAAAAGCTATTCAGCGTTGTTTCCAGGTATATGAACTTGTCGTCAGTTTTAAAATGCTGTCCACTGAGCGTGACTGGCTGGGTTACAAGGACTGAGCATGCTTGTTGCATTTTCATTAAAGAAAAGGCCACCACAAACCTACCTACCACAGGTGTACACATGTACAAAGTATCATCTGTCTATTTAGTTAAAATATAAGAGCAAATACAGCTGATCCATGTGTCACAGATCCTGTGTGGCCTTTTTGAGACCGTCCTAGCCAGAAACTACCAGCACAGCAAAGGGTGGTGTCAGGGTTTCATAAGCTGAACAAACATTTTTAAAACAGAAGAAGTCGGTGTTGTCGCTCTAAAATCAATATGTGAAGTGCATTATTTCTGAGATACAGCCCCCAAAATTGGAAAGTTTCCAATCCATCAGCACAGTGAGACTATACAAAAAGTGCAGCAAAGTTGAAGAAAAAAGTTTTTTTTCACACTTGTGCCTGGCTACACTGTGGCTGTGTCACTGCGCATCTAAACTAGGAGTGAGAGCTGCTGAAGTGACCTCGAGATATCAGCATGCAAAGTTAAGTGAGTTTGCAAGTGAGGAAAAACGAGAACCCAAATCAAAATATAAAATCACAAATATGACATTTTTAGACAAAGTTGAAATGAACAGAGATTAATGTTAGTTCTCATTGTATATTTTTTCCTTTAGAGGTTCAGTATTATTATTTTTTAATTATTTTTTAGATTTTTTTTCAGGTTTTTGCTGATGTAAGTGGATTAAAAAATATATCTGCCTTGGCCTGTCTCCAAATCTCTAAATTATATTTCTGGTGCTACTTTTTTTTTTTTTTTTTATAGTGGACTAAGTGCTCCAGATTTGATCCTTTATCCTTTAATGTGAGTGCAGGTGACACACTCACTATATTTAACATGTTTTACAAACTAGTGAATATTGTCATGTTGATGCATGTGTTTCCATTCTGTTTTAGAGTGTAGGATAATAGTAATTACTTTATTGCTGGACTGAGTGTCAAACAATTGAAAGGAAGTGTAGATGAGTGATTTACATGTTCAGTCTACAGTACCTACTGACAGTCAAAGCTAATAACCATCAATTTTTTAAATTTAATTTACTTAAAAAAAAAAAAGGAAAAGAAGCATCCTCTTTGTTTTTTTTAAAGATCTTGTGCAGAAATAATTTTTCAAGACATGCAGGTGTATGCTATAAAATGTAGATAAATGGATTATGAAATATCACTTGAAAAACAAGTGAATATATGTTACAGCAGCCATGGACATCCTGTTCTGAAGTTTCATATTGTTTTGTCTCCATATAAGGAAACAGTATGTTTTTGTACTGTCAACAAGCAGTAGGCTCTCCTTAAGGCCCTTTGTAACATAAATGGCACCAAAAACATGGCAGGTCATTGTGCTCCAGAAGGTTCTAACAGGTTTGACCTTTTCTAGACTTCCCCAAAATGGTGCAACCTCACCAAATAAATGGGTTACCTCCAAAAATCCATTACAGCCACTGTGCTTCTCATCATTCGTAGACTGCCTAAATAAAGCCATTTTCTTAGCACATTTTGTCAGCCAGCAGAGCCTTTTTTTATTATTATTATTAATTTTTTTGCCATTCATTCCCTGCACAGTGGTTTTTCCTCTTCTGTTTTCGTTCATGTTTTGGTTAAAAAAAAAAATAAAAGTTCTAGATGCTTTAAACAAGTGCAAGAAATGATGCCATTGTCATAAAAATGTATAAGTTTCATGTACTGACTGACTCAATCTCCAACTCTTATGTTTTTGTGTTATTTTGAAACAAGCAAATATGGAAGAAGTGTTTAGATATAGGCATAAAAACACAGAAAGTGATTATGCAACGCTCTAGTTTTCCATCTACCACTAGAGCTGAGTCTGAAAAGTCATCTGAATGTGACCAAGTCCTCTAAAAAAGTGATTTTCGAAGCCACAGGGATGAGCCCACATGCGGTCTGTCCACAGGCAGTGAAGGACAGATTGAGGCACAGATAGAGACAGGGAAAAGATGAGTGGGAGGGGAGCTGACCCTTAATATTCTCTTAGTAATTTTTATAAGTAGAGTTTTGTGATATTGCCACAGTAACACCTTAACTACTATTACACTCAACCCTATGCCTGACAATGGCAATTTACACCAAAACAGAGGCGGCCATTAAAGGTGTTACTTTTTGGTTTGTGGGCTGACGCAGTACGATGGGCAGCAAAAAGTGTGAGGCCTGAGCTGATCATTTATTACACAAAAAGCTCACAAAAATATAACCTTAACAAGACTGGTTTTAAAATGTGTGGAAGGAGAAGGGTGCGGGTTACAGGTTATGCATGAGTAACAGCAACAGTGCCTTAGTTTGAAGAACTGTGGATTTTGAATCAAATAAAAGGACATATATAGAGCAGCGGCAGTCTGTTTATTTCACTGAAGGGTTTTATTCCCCTGGCATTATGTGTAATTAAAAGTTCCATTTGCTTATCAGACTAAACAAGGTGTTTTCTGGTCTTTCTGGATTTGAGCACTCGTTCAAATATTTTGCCGGGCCCATCAGTTGTCTTTCCCTGAGGGTTTAGTTTAACAAGATTACGTTAGAGTGGGCTTCAGTATTCACTTTAGTTTATGTAACTGCAGAATCTTTAAAAATATACATAGTTAAATTGTATTTGTGTCATCCCTTTTGTAGCTATTAATAATGACACGGGTTGCTAAGCTCGATATGTTAATGTCTCTCATTTCAGCAGATCGCCAGTGCTCTGGCAAGAGCAAAACATGTAACCAGCACCTGGAGGCTATCCCAGAGTTCACGTGGAGTATTGTGGCTGCAGGGGACCTGCGTGACGAGAGGAATGGGAAAGCTGTTAAGAAGGCAGGAAGTCCCCAGGGTTGGGAGGAAGGTAAGAATGAAGGTATCACGTCCCCCCGTTGGAGGGGAATTTCATTTTTCAACAAACTTTATCTAGCTTTCTCTTATCATACTTTACTCATGTTTACCTTTATAAACAAGTAATTAGTTTTTCACCTTTATGATTTTATGCTTGTTTTGAAATGGCATCTTTTTCATTTACATCGTTACAAAAACTTTCCAAGTAAACAGGTGCCTAAATGTTATTCTTTAGCCCCAACACAATGAGTAGTGTAAAAAAAACTCAGTATGCTTCACTGAGCCTGTATTCAGCCACATCTTGTAGCCCCGTGCCTTCAAATCTTCCATATTCTCTGGCATCATTCATTTTCATACCTTGGAAGATGAGAAAACAGTTTCTCTCATCTTATCTCCTGAGGTGATGGTGAAATGGAGGGAGGCAGAAGCATCTATTTATTTCCTTAAATGTTTTTTTCCTATGATGAGCTACAAGTCTAAGACCAGATGGGTGGACTGTTGGGTGAAATTGGAAAAGTGAAATGTATTGACTCATAAAAGGAAGGACTTATAGTGAGTGGACTATAGAAATGATTGATGGCTGTCTTGTACATCGAGCTCGAGCTGTAAATGAAGGCAGACGGTGCATGAGTGCATGTTTGTGTGTTGGTTAAAGCACCAACACTAGAGCTGATGTAGTATAAGAAGCTGAGATAAAGTAACAACACTACAATGACAGTGAGCAAACACTCTGGGTTCTTTGATCTGTGATCAGTAAACAAGGAAAAATTACTGTGCATAATTTGTCAAATAAATCATTACTATTGTCAGTAGTTTGATGCATATTTCTATGCACAAGCTACATTTTGTCAAATCAAAAGCAGGTTATAGTTTATGCTACATATTAATTTTTTCATTACTTTAGCGTTACAAACATCATATATATGTGATTCATTACAAAATTCATATAAACAAATTTTATCATTTTACTTTTGGGCTTTCCACTCCCACAGAAACTGAGGCACATGAGTGATATTGTGAGATCACAGCCTCACCATCTTTCATTCACATTAATGAAATGACGGTAATTCCAATGAATGTGTTATAAGTCAAACTTATTTAGAAATAAAGTGTATAAACTTAAAAGTGGGCGTCTTGACTTGTTCTGCTAAAATTAAACTATTTTGAAATAATTTAATTTCTGGAATCAGTATATCAAATCTCTATGATTGCACGCGGTTATTAGTTTTGGTATTTCATGGCACACATTGTCACTCTTCCCCAACCTTGGGAGCTTACATTGATACATCAATACATGTACCGAGTCCTCATTAAGCATTTTCTCAAAAACAAGAATTTTTGTTTGCATTTGATATTCAGGTTAGATCAGCTTTTATTTCTAAAATATTTACTTACTCAGCTTTGAAATACATGTAATAATGCATTTAAAGTTGTTTTTTAACTTGTAAAATACAGGAATTCTATTTTTTTTTTTAAACGTGCACTTTCATTGTGATACAACTTTAAACTTTTAATAATCTTTACTGTTTAGTTTATTTTTTCATGCTTGCAACACAATAGATAATGTTAAAGACAATAGTTAATAGATGTTTTTTAATGGTTAAATATGTTTTTCATCTGGCCTAGAGTGATTTTTTTTTTCCAAGTTAACTTTAACGAGGCTAGATCTATAACACCAGATGGATTAGATTTCAAACATATATGATATTCCTCACTATAATTAACAGGGACATCAGATCTTTGTAGCCATCTCCGTGACCCATTTAACATCCACCGTTAAATTGTACATGCATATACCAAAATTTAAAAAAAAGAAAACAAAGCTGACCATAATTGAAGAAAGGCAATGCACAGTACAAAGGAAATATATGTGCATAATCGTGTTCAACCCCTCAGTTAGCCACAATGCAGTTGGCGTGTTTTGAATAATTGAGCTGGGTGAGCTGCTGTCTCCACATATTTCACTGGCACTTTTTAAAAGAGATGGAAATAGGGGATGAATACTTAATGGCTATGATCTGTGGAATTGCAAGAGCTGTTTTCTACAGTATCTCATTCATCCGCTGTAAGATGTTCAACTTTGAAGCTTGTAAATGCACAAGCACAAATGTCTTTTATGCATGGATACTAGTATTTATCCTAAAGTTGTGGAGACACAAGCTGATGAATCACTGAGGTTATCAGAACAAGCCGCCAAGTCCAGCTACCAAAAAAAACCGAGGGTTAACGATATGTTCCTATGTATATTTTAATGTGCTATATATAATAATAAGTAATTAATGCCCTTTGTTGTGCAAGGAAGAATATAGGTGGGGAAAAAAAAAACAATGATACTGCTGTAACATTCCTACTGTGGCTGCAATCTTCCCTTAACATTACATCATTACAGGAATGCCCACACGGAGGATAAAATGAGTCTTCTCACAACATATTTGTTTAGCCAAAATGCCAGATAGTTGTTAAATAAGATGCACTAAAAAGCCACTTATCACACTTTCCCTATTGTAGAATTGCAAAGGCTCAATCACAACAATCTATTTTTCATCACAGCAATACAGGTGAGTACTTCAAACTGACGGAAATAGATTTTGATTCGATTTATTTAAGGTTTGTATAATGCGGTTGCTTTGTTACTACTGTCCCAGAAGCTGACCATAAAGAGCTGGGTTCAGTTTCAGAAAGATAAACTGTTGCTTAGATGAACCCAATAGCCATAGTCGTATCATCCCATTCTTAATCCATAATCTATAATATGTCCGCCCACCCTTTGCAATTATAACAGCTTCAATCGTTCTGGGAAGGCTTTCCACAAAGTTTGCATTTGTATTTATGGGAATTTTTGACCATTCTTCCAGAATTGCATTTGTGAACTCAGACATTGATGTCGGACGAGAAGTTCTGGCATCCCAAAGGTGTTCTATCAGGATGAGGTCAGGACTCTGTACAGGCCAGTCAAGTTCTTCCACACCAAATCTGCTCATCCATGTCTTTATGGACCTGCTTTGTGCAGTGGTGTGCAGTCATGTCGGAACAGGAAGGGGCCATCAGCAAACTGTTCCCACAAAGTTGGGAGCATGAAATTGTCCAAGATGTCTTGGTATGCTGAAGCATTAAGAGTTCCTTTCACTGAAACTAAGAGGCTGGGCCCAACTCCTGAAAAACACCTCCACACTGTAATCCCCACCACCACCAAACTTTACACTTGGCACAATGCGGTACTGCATTGTGCCAACTGTAAAGTTTGGGTCCAATCCAGTGGCGGCGTGCTTTACATCACTGCATCTGACATATTGCATTGTGCTTGGTGATGTAAGGCTTGGATCCAGTTCGGAGGTTTGTAGCAACTCTGCAGAAAGTTGGTGACCTCTGTGCAGTGTGCGCCTCAGCATCCGCTGACCCTGCTCTGTCATTTTACATGGCCTACCACTTTGTGGCTGAGCTGCTGTCATTCCCTATCACTTCCCCTTTTTTATAATACCACTAACAGTTGACTGTGGAAGATTTAGCAGTAAAGAAATTTCACGACTGGGCTTGTTGCACAGGTGGCATCATGGTACCACACTGGAATTCACTGAGCTCATGAGAGTGACCCATTCTTTACAAATATTTGTAGAAGCAGTCTGCATGCCCAGGCACTTGATATTTATTCCCCTTTGGCCATGGAAGTGATTGGAACAACTGAATTTGATGATTTGAATAGGTGAGTGAATACTTTTGGCAACATCAAGTATGTCTAAATTCATTTGTTGGACAACGCAGGTATGTCATTTGCTGTCAAGCAGGACTAAATGCAAAATTAAGACTTCTTTCAAAGAAAAAACATCCAACAAGTTACAGTGTCTGAACACTCTGTTTACCCTAGCAGAAAATGCTTGCCTTTTGAATGAATTCATAGTAATTTGGAAAAAAAAAATATGATGCTCACATTTAACAGTGGGAAATTTCTTGTGCATAAAGTCTCAGCTTAGTGCAAACCCATAGCAGAGCTGGGATGCTGGGAGTTTTTATTGTGACAGGGCTTAATGCGTCAGTCAAGCTCAGGGTAGTTTCTTCAGGGATACAAAAAGACTGATGATGCCACCATAGCTGTATATTTCCATTGGGTTGCTGCAGTCTCTAAAAACCTTTTTTCTCTTATTGCATTCTATTTTACAATATTAGCAACCCATAAATTGAGACTCGTGCTTTTTTCTTTTTTTATTTAATTCATTATCACTTGCAGTCTTAGATTTTGTGAAACCCTCTAACCTGGACCAGACTAATTGATGAGCAAATTTAACTGGCTCCAAATACCAGTGTAAAGTATGTTTGTGAACCCAGCCTTTCCATACATCCATTTTCTTAACCACTTATCCAGTTCAGAGTTTTGAAAGGGTGTGTTTGAGCCTATCCCTACTGTCGTAAGGTGGGGTACACCCTGAACAGGTCGCCATTCTATCACATGGCTAACACCAGTCACACTCACATTCTACCTACTGTCAATTTAGAATCACCATTTGACCTAATATACTGTATTTGGAATGTGGAAGGAAGCTGGAGTACCCAGAGAGTATCCCTGTGCAAGATACAATTCCCACACTTAAAGGCAGTGGTGCTAACCACTGTACCACCACGAAATTGGACCTTGAAGGTTAAGTGATAAGGTAGTGTTAAATAATAAGCTAACATCAGTGAATTAGAATTCATATTTGATTTGACAGTGAAGAAAAATTTCCTTCACCTCCCAAACATTAGATTTATGGACACATCCAGTTCAGAATACATAGATCTGTCTGCACTTGTGTACACTTTTTTCCTGGTGGCAGTTTAAAGTGGGAATTCTCCACGTGAGATTGTTGTAAGTCATTGCTGATGTGGTGCTCTGACAGGAGCTTGACTGTTTCTTAGTGATAGAAATACTCTGGTGGGAGTAGTATGAATGGCAAGTGCCCAAAAGTTGTAGTTTGTTTACATCTTTTATTTCTTCTTCTTTTGAGTGGAGATCTAAATATTTGTGACTTGAAATAAGTGGAAAATTGACATCCCTGTGCTTTAGTTTTGTGGAGAGGCCAGTGCGTTGTCTTAAACTTGCTTTAGATTGTGTTAGGCTTTGATAGAGTGGCTCTTTCTTTCAGTTTGGTGAATGTGTGAAACAAAATGTGGCGTAAATGCACAAATAGCCATTATCATTATGTTATTCACCATCAGTGGGAAGTGAGTCAAGAACACAGTGCACCCTGCTCCTCCCCTGAGGCGTCAGTGTGGGCCACATTAGCGCACTGGCTATGTATGTCATAGGAGAATTATGAGGCAATGGTACACTAGGCAAGGCAGTCAAGATAAAAGACAACACTTCAAATACAGTTTAAGAAAAATCTGCACTAATCGTGGATTGGCTTGACACACTAGCTCTTTCTGGTGTGAGAAAGCAGAGGAAAGTGTTTTTTCACAGCGGATGGTTAACAAGTCTTGACATACAGCAGCAACTGTGGGGAGAGGTAAAGCTACAGGTATTTACATCGACTCAGTCAAACCATGCAAAATTCGCTTTGCCAAATGTGAACCAAATTCTGTGATGCTAATTGGGTTGATTGAAAATGAGTCACCTCTGTAGTGTGCTATACAGATTTTTGAATCAAGACCCTTTTAAAAGAGGCGAAACGAAGGCAAAAAAATGATTTGAATACCTCCCCTTTCTGTGCAGAGTGGGTCGTCTCAATTCCATGTCTGCCCCCAATGTCTCCTGCCAAAGAAAGTGTGAATATGATTACACATTGATTTCTCGCTCTCTCACACAGAATAGAGAAGCATGAGTTGGAGATGTGAGCTGACTGGCAGGAGGAAATATCTGGTAGGATGCTGTTTGCTGGAGCAGTTGATTTGTTTGTTTGTAATAGAGTGGCCCTGAGGCTGTCTGTCATTTGCCAACTCTAGAAGTCATCTGAATTTCCTTAGCTGGGCTCAGCATTATGAGATTCAGGATAAATGGGCAAAATGTAGTGGCAGCTTGGCTCTGGCTTCAGAAGCCAATGTCCTTATCTTATATCCAGGTTTTAATGTTAATGAGTAAAGGCAAACACTCTGTGTATAGTGATCAGGCACAACACTAAAACCACCTACAGGTGAACTGAATAACATTATTTCATAATGGCAACCGTCAAGAGGTGGGCAGAAAGTGTCATGGTTTGATGTCAGTGTGTTGGAAGTGGGGAAAATGGGGAAAATTGAGGATGTGACTCACTTTCACAAGGGCAAATCAAAAGCACAACTGGACAACTCCAAAACTGCAAGTGTACATGGTGTACTCTCTTTAGGCAGTAGTTAGTACATACCATGCAGTGAGCTAAGGCAATGCAGTCTAATTCCACAGAAGAGCTAATGTCTCATGAATTCTTGACGGCTTTCATGCTAGCTGTGTGTCACGACACAGAGATCACAACGCCACTTCATAGCCACAGAACTCCCTGATGGCGATGGCCTCTTTCAGCAGAATAATGCACCCTGCTGTGCTGTTCAGAAATGGTTAGACCAGCTTGAGAAACTCAAGGCGTTGAGTTGGCCTACAAATTGTCCAGATCTCACTTTGGTTATGCATCTGTGGTTGTGTTGTGTGGTGAATACTTGAAATCCTTCCAGGGTTTACAGGAGCTAAGATCTTGGTGCCTGATTCAGGATGACTCCAGAGAGCTTGTAAAATCCATGAGACAGAACAAAAAGGAGAGCCAACTAGTTCAGGCATTATCAATGTGCTATTTAATTTTTACAGCAAGAAAGCAATCCTTCTATGTTGTTTTAACACCCAACGTACGCTTTTCAAATAGTTACATAATGTCAGTCAGAACTATGTAATTTGAGCACTGCCGCCTGACCGCCAACGCCCAAGGCACCCACTCTCATTCACTTGTAAACTGCTGCACTATTGCGTGGTCTGCAGCAATATGGCCTCATGTCTGGCAGATCAGTTCAAAGGCCTCGTCGAATTCTCTAAAATAGGCCAACATCAATTCACAAAAAGACTCTACTGACGATGTTAGACAGGAACAAGCTGTGAGTGCAGCGCAGCAGGTGTGGAAAGCAGCCAAAGCCATCGGAGATAAATTCAACAAGAAAGTGGAAGCATTGTTCCAAAAAGCTGAATCAAAAATGGAAACCGTACCGTACACATTTTCCAAAGAGTACGCTTTGTACACTTTGGAAAATGTTGATAATTGTGAATGACCCCTTAGTTGCTATATGTCTCCTCTTTGGGAAGATGGTGAAAGGAGTCAAATGTGGCAAAGGAAAGACTGCAGCTTGTGGACATTTGAACATAGCTGACCATAAACTTTAAAGTGCCTTTTGCAATGACTCAGTGAGGCCTTCTGGGAATACATTCCTGAGCCCCTTCATAAAGACCGAAAGCTCTGAGTTGACTCTGCTCTTGCACCGTCCACCAGATAAGAAATGGAAAGAATAGAGTATGATCCTTTTTATTAGAAACTCCATATACACTTTCTCAAAGTTTGATTTAAATTGAACCAGAAAAAAACTTGTTATTGCACAGCTGCTTTCACCTGTATCCAGTGAGATTGCATCTCTGCACATCAATGCTCCGCTTGCTGGGCACACGGGAAAGCCACCCAATGCCTTTTTCTGCACCCAGAACCCTTCTTTTCTGAGCAAATAATTATGAACCATTACTTTGGATGAGAGGCAATTTGTTCTACTTATCCATTTTGGAGCTGAAATGTAATAGCCCTGGCGTTTAAAGCAAGCCTGTGCTTTGGATTTGGCCCCTCCATCTGCAGCTTGACCTGTTAAGTATAGCAAAACTCAGGACACATGAAAAAATGTCTGCCTCCATGACAACACAGTTGGTCTATCAGTCTTGTGTGTGGCTGTGACTAAAATTATAGAAGGGTTAGGTGTTAAGAATTTAAGTTTTCTTGCAAGTAAGAAACAGATCTCTGCTTAACCAGCAAGCTTGGCTCACACAGGCTGCAGATTTAATCAATAGTGGGAATACTGTTTGTTAGACACTGATATTTTTGACCCATGACCTTCTGTCCTTAATGAACCCTTCTTTTATGGATGTATGAAAAGATACATCCTGCCTTATAAAAGCAAAAGAAGTGCAAGATAAGATGTGTCTGTATTTTGTGTAGTAGCACAAATACCATACAAAAAATGTCTGACATGTGCTCTGATTCCTGACATAATGGCAGACTCTTGGCTCTTAAGTTCATGTGGACAAGGAAAACACACATCCCCCCAGTTTTTCAAACCTTAGGTCGTAACTTCAACATCTTTATATACTTCAGGAAAATGGCATGTTTGTGAGAACACAGAAAGCAAAAAGTGTGTATACTATCTTAAAGACAAGATAACATTTTTTTTAACTGCATCAGAAAAACTTATAGCAAACTTGTCTTTTTATCTTTCGGCATCTGGTTTAGTTTTGGAATGGCGTTCATTAAAACTTTTGAAAAAAAAAATAGATTTAGCATCACTCACAGTTCCGAACCCAGACTTATCTCACAGAATGAGGACATGTTATTTAAAATGCAGCTCACACCTGGGGAGCCAAGAGTATCTATCTATAGAAATAAAAAATATGTAATACAAGCCCACTTTGTCATCGGTGACATCAAATGACTGAGGCCATTTTTTTTTCCTTTGCATGCGCCATGTTGTGCATGCACACATTAATGATAAAGAACCAGTCTTAAAAAAGAAAAACTAAATAAGTAAAAAATTAGATGTAGATAACTAGAACATGCAGCAGACTGTAGCAGATTAATGTCAGAGAGGGCAGATCAGTTTACGTGGAGTACTCATTTGTGCTGTAGCATCAGACCCAGTAAGTTACCCACTGCACAATGTGGAGCTAATATGCTGTTAGGTAACTGTAATGTAAAACTTTAAACAGAGTACCATATCCCTCTAGATCTCAGTTTCTGTTTTGAATAGCATCCCCACAAATACTTTTCTGTTGCTTCTGGACAGTTCATCTGATCCAGCAGTACAAGCTAGCTGGCTAATGAAGCAAAACACTGTATGTTATGTGTGCTATAGTTGCTCTGCAGTGTAGTGGTTAACACATTTGTCTAATGTAAAAGATCCCTAGTTTGAGACTGGGAGTCCTTTCAGCCTGCATCATTTGAGCCATCATCCTACTTGATGACTCACTGCTAATGAGCTGCTAAAGATTGGACAAGATAGTGTTTCTGTCAATGAGTACACCTTGAGGGCTTTTAGGGACCTAGAGTTTACTGCATCATCAAGACCCAAGAAGCGTTGAATACCACTTTTTAAGTGGTAACCTTGACATCCTGGTCCACTGAGTGTACTGTTTCCCGTCTATCTTCACTGTCAAATATGTCCAACCCAACAATTGTTCCATGGTCAATATTACAGCAAATGACCCACTTTCAACCCTGTTTCTATAATGAACTGCCCTGTTATATAAAAGTAAGGTCAACGGAGTATATCGGTGCTAGATTAAACCCACTTTTTTTTTTTTTTTACACTTGACATGTTGTTTCAATAGAATATTCTTGCTCTAGCCAAGTTAATTATCCTGGCCCACTATAACATCAAAATTACCTCATCACCTCTTCATGGCTTTGAATTTGCTTGGCTGCCTTGTGGGAAGCTGATATTTTCTGCAAAACGATTCACAGAGTAATAGGCCAAATTATGTGTTATGACTGTGAAGCACTGGAAACAAAAGAAAAAGGTTCAATGTTGAAACTTTCATGTGTATTTTGTATCGACTTCTGTAGATCCATCAGCCCCTTACTTAATCATAGGCTAGCATCCCTGGCAAACTATCTCCCCAGATAATAATTACCTGCGTAAGCTAAGAAGATGCTGTCATTCTCTATTCTCTCCCGCTCACGCATTTAATGAAGTACAGTTAAAAGACAAATACAACATAAGAAAGCAATTACAAGTACAGCGTACCTTTCAAAGACAAAAAAATCTCATTATCTCGGCATTCATTTTTATGTAATTAGGATACAGTCTGTGAACTATCCAATTAGCATACTTGCGCTGTATGGCTGACATCTTGACGTCTGTTGTGTTGTGTATGTATTTATAGGTGTATTGTTTTGTAACCAAGCCTGTCCCATGCGGTCCCTATTATAAATGCCTTAAGGGACCAGAAACCTAAAATTATCCAGCCAATCTAGCTTTACTGCCCCTTGTGATATGCATTATAAACTCATGATAATATGGCTGCTTTGTTCGTTAAGTCGGTACATGGCAGCAGTTATTTTAATACCAAAACATTCAGAGCACTTTGATTGATGGTAGTGTATTTAACAAGCATTGGAGAATGCTTCATTTTTTTGCCAAGCACCTTAAAGTAGGAGTAAAGATCAGAGCCCCGTTAAATCAGTAACTCCTCTGTTTATTTCCCGTGAAGTTCGTATGATATTAGACCTATTTTAACTGGCAGATGCTCCTCATTTACAATTGAGTGGATCATCGATTCTTAAAGGTCAGATTGATTGGTTTCTTGAAGGCCAGTGTCTTCCATATTCAATTCCATTCCCATATCCTACCTGCTGCCAAGATACCTGTGCATACTCAATCAGTCTGCCTATTGATCCTGACCTGAACACGGGGTAAGCTGGCTCAGGCTCTCATTCATCCTTTGAATTACCTGGACTTATATAAAATGTGCACTAGAGCTTTGCCAGTTTATACTGTTGAGGTAAACTGTGCAGCAGATGAGAAAACTTCCTGGAGGTCTGTGGTGAAATGATGTTGGGGTGTTGGATGGCTGCAGGGTTAGTGCCATAATTAATTTAGTTCTCCACCTGCACCACAGCTGTATTACCTTTGATTAATTGAGCTTTCTTGATGGTAACTCCCTGAAGGCTTCACAGGTGTCTCGCTGAACACTGTTGTAACTTTGCTCTAGTTCTCCTGCTACTTCTTTTGAAGCATCTCACATCTGAGACCTTTGTATGTTTCCAAGCTTGCTTGCAGGTCTTGTGCTTTTCACACATGTTTTCCTTCTCATTTTGAAGCAAAGATTAAGACACATAAGCTCAGTGACAAATGTTACCCTTTGGCCTAGGTTATTCGTCCTTGGTTTACTCCTCTAACTCTTTAATAGTTGAAACCAAAATAAAGCTTTAAAAATGCAGCAGTTTAAAACTAGAGTGTAAATCTAGTGAAAATTTTAACAAGCTGTACTTGGGTGTCAATAAATGCAGAAAAAATATAGGGAAAGAAAAAAATATGTTGCCTTGTTAAGACATCATTTTTTCATGATATTACAATCCACTGCAAAAGGTTGTTTTTTGGGTTTTTGACACGGTGAATTTGTAGATAAATCGTGGCGTGTTTTTGGGCAGACAGCAGCATAGCTGTGTGGTTTGAAACTGTTTCCCTCCTCTGTGCAAAAAGCAGTGTAATAACACCATTGATAAGGAATGCAGTGGGAGGGAAATAACAGCCCCACAGACAAATGTTGCAAAAATAAGAACAGATTTCATAAGTGATCGAGCTTGCAAAGAAGGTAAGATGAAATGCAAAGACTGGAAAAATAGAAGAAAATGATTTTGACTATTGTTGAGAGTCTATCGTATATAATAATCAGTCCAGAAGGGAAGAAATAAATATGCTGGTGAAGTGACCCATAGATGGAATAATTAAACATTATATTATCTGTTTCAGCATAACAAATGCCTTTGTGGCACTAGTCAGGCAGAAAGCAATTATTTTTATAGAACTGAAAAAAATATGCTTAAAATGCTCCAGTTTTAAATTTTTTTTAAAGATTTCTGTTATTAACGAGATTTAGTCACAAGCTGTGAAGCTGTGTTTAGGCAACGCTTCAGGAAGGCTGATATTTTTCTGATGTTTTTATCAAAAACATGTATACACATATGAGTACATAAGCTTTTTCAATAACAGGATGCTGGCCCAAAATTAAAAGGGGGCAGTGTTTTCATTTTCAGTTTCACCCCATCCTGGCATTCATTTCTCATCATTAAATCCTAAAGAGCATTACAGTGAAGTGTGGCTATTGTCACAGTGATATAATTTCTGCACAGTTGGTTACACAGAGAGTTGTCTTTGATACTGGTGGATTTTGATGACAACAGCTCTGCAAATGAAGATGCACTTAAGGCCGGTGATGACGAGGGATTTGGTTTTGTGCCATTAACGATTCCCATCATTTAAAAGCAGAAACCATCAGAGGTCTTTTGTTCTAGGTTTTTTTTTCTCAATCAAAAACCTTCTTGAAGTCATCTAAACAAACTATCACCAAGTGTCAACACACAGGACTGAAAAAATGAAGCCAACACACAAGTGCGACAGACTGCATATGGAATTACATTTATGTCAAAAGCCACGTGCAAGAAAAAGCATAATTAGAGCAAATAATTTAATTTCTCAGGTGCATAAATTCAACAACCTGGCTGTGTAGAGCTCAGCAGCCACACGCAGAAAGAAGCCATCAAGCCATCACGCTCAGAGCTGAATCCTGCTCGGAGCCTGATGTGATTGGTCACTTTGATGGACAGTTCAGGTTACTGTGTTAAACAGAGTTGCATCATAGCAGCAACATAAGAGCTGTTTTAAACTGTATTTGTTTACGTATGATAGTGGAGCCTGAACCCACAGTGAGTGGAGCTCTGCAGCCAGGTGTGTGCAGCTGTTTCATTGAGTGACATCTGGCAGCAACACAAGCACATTTTAGATTTGCTCACATTTTGGAAAATTCAGTTTACTCAGTTGATTATTAAAACTATTTTTCCTTGTTCTCAGGGATGATGTGTGCTCCTCATTATAATGTTTTTTTTTTTTGTTTTTAAATCATATGTGATACTGTACAACTGAGTAATGAGACCGGAGTGCAGAGGCTTCAGAATTTGCCTTTGAATCTTCCAGTTTTAAAGATTGATTCGGCATTAAAGTAATCCAGTGACAGCTGTCAGTATTTCTACAGCTACACAGCAAACAGTAACTGTTGATAGTTAATTCTGCAAACTTCATTTTCAAATATGGTTTAAAACAGGCCCTTATGTTGCTACGATGGTGTAACTCAGTTTAACGCAGTAACCTGAACTGCCCATCAAAGTGACCAATCACATTAGGCCCCAACAGTCAAAAGTCAGTTGATACCAGCCAGCAAGATTCAGCTCCAAGCCCAGGGAGTTACCTGAAAGAGCATGGAACTGCAGCAATGTGCATTTTGTTCAGACTTGAAGTTTCCATAGATTGCTGTGACTGACAGGTGGGTGGCAACACAGCTTCCTTTCTTTCAGGTATCATCTCAGCTAACTGGAGTCACAGAGATGGACTTCTCTATGGACTTCTTTGTGGTGGTGTTGATTTATTGGAGGGTTTTTATTTTTAGCAGTTATCTGGCAAATAATATGTGTTGCTGTGGGGTCAAATGCACTAATATGTCTGTGCTCCAATTTTGATGAGTGCATTTCTAGTATTTGTATAGTCATTAATTAGCACGTGTAGGGCTAAATATGGAGCTCTCTGGCTCCAACAAGCAAACATGGTGACTGCCAAATTGCTAAAATTACAGATTCAAAACAGGACTTCAGAAGCCAGTGTGTGATATCACAGTGACTGTGTGTATCTTTTAAACATACAGTGATGCAGTAATGCTCAAAAGCATGGAACATAAAGGGAGTGTTTCTTATTTTCTAAAAGTTTGAGTGTGTGTGTGTGTGTGTGTGTGTGTGTGTGTGTGTCACAGTTTCTGTTATAATGGATTTTTTTTTCTTGTTTGTGTTAGTCTTAGCAAAGAGATGATTAAAATAAGTTAACAGGAAAAAGAACAACTCTTGACTTTAAAAATGCATTAAAACTGTGCTTCCCTCCACTGTTGAATTACTTTGTCATGGTTGAATTAATTAAAATCATGAGTTTGTGTGCATGCGTCTTTGTTTATGTGGACAGACGCGCATCTCATTTGTCATACTTCACTGGTTTGTTATTTACTGTCATCAACTTCACTAGAAAAAGTCAAATGCTGCTCAGAGACAGCTTTGCATGCCTCTGAGCTCCTCTTCAGATTATATATTAAACACCTGAATCAAAACAAACTATGATGCACTGTTGGTGTTAAAGGGGCCTTAGTCACAAATTCTCAAAGACCATTATTTCTAGAATATACCAAGTCATGCTTGTTTGTTTTATATATATATATAT
>JASGAU010346277.1:0-10596 GCA_030220045.1 Australoheros facetus | reverse complement strand
TCACATACCGTTCCCCCTATAATAAAGTGGGGGAACAGTAACTGATGACCCAATGACCGCCATCAGATACCGCTTTTTGCCGCGTGGGCGGCGCGGAGCGCCGAGGAGACCGTGGGGAAACAGTATCTGATGGGGAAACGCGACTCGACGTAACACCCCCTCTGTACATTGATGATGATTTGAACCAAAATTTCAAAGTTGGATTCAGCACTCCATAGCATCACTTCTGTCAAAATTATCCCATATTGCTTCAATAATGTTGAGGTCTGGTACCTTCCTTAAGAATGGCTTTTTGAGAGCACCCGCTTTGAATGTTATTAGTCCATTAAATACACGTTATCAACAGTTATCAGTCCCATAGTTAAGGGCCAGGAGGGGCCATCTCGACCTCCTAACCGGTCAAAAAGGTTATCATCGTTCTAATTGAGGATCACTGTTCCGGTGTGACGTGGACTGGACCCTTGACACCGTGCTGAAACTTCGGCGAACAGTAGCAGGATCAGCTGAAGAGTTGAGGGGTGGTTCAAGAAATTTGCACAGTACTTCATTTCCAAGTCCAAGGGCCATTTCATGCAAAATTATTTCGTGGTTTTGCAGGTTATCATACCCTTGTAGAATAACTTATTTACTGTGCAGTATTTCCCTCCAGAGCATGCTAAGTAGTGTAAACTAATGTTAGCAGAGTTCTCCTGTATGCACTCAATTTCACCAAGTTCAGGCTTCACTGCAGCAGTCCTATTGAAGTATTATCATGTTTGTCAAACTCACCCCAAAAGCCTTAACTGTTCTAACATTATTACAAGTGAAACGTAATATTTGACTACAAGGAACAATCCATCAATCTGTCTAGCTTGTCCAAAACAGGCAGCTGTATTTGTGAAGCTTAAAAGAAATTTGAGTGTCTGATGTTTCTGATGTCTGGGTTTCCCTTCTTATTCTCAACTTGTAATTAGTTTATGCTTGTGACATTTGAACTGACTATATTTGCAGTGTAACAAGATGCAGTGTCTCTATTTGCATATCAATCTGTGACATAAAGCCTGCTGTAGCTTATTAAATGCTACTAGCACCATCTGTTTTTCCAATCAGACGAACTGTCAGTTGCTAGCTAAAATTGAGATGCTAAAGATAAATCATGTGCATGTTGTTAATGCTATCTTCCACCGTTATTATTGTAAAACAGATGCATTGCTCAAATGGAAAGGCATACCAAGAGCCATAAAGAGGTGGGGGTGAAGGACTCAGTTCCAATAACTATCAACTTTAATGTCTGAAGGTTGAATAACCGACCACTTTTCTATAGGCAGTCAACGGAGTCTCCAACAAGAGCCCTTACCCCGCCCAGCAACTGTCAATCAACATTACAACTAATCAAGCTGGTAAGTTGGAAGAGCAAAGACTGCTTGTATGTGTGTAAGCGTCTTTGTGTGTGCTAGCATACCCTGGGGCACAGTGGATTATGTGAGGGAGGGATGGCTGGGGAGATAAAGGAAATTGAGCTACAGCCTTTTAATTCATAAAACATGTTATGTGCTTGTCATCTCTCTGCCTTTTCTCTCTCTCTCTCCCCTTTCTCTCGTTCCTGCACATCCACAGCTTTCACCCCCCACCCCCACTGCATCTTTCTCTCAATTCTCTTTTTCTCGACCCTTTCCCTGCTTTCCTCTTCCTCCGTCTGCCTCAGTATAATTATTATAGGCCATAAAGTAAGTGAGTTATTACTCCATCAATACTTTATGGAGACAGACACAAGTGATATTTCCACAGCTACCCAAATTTTGATTTAAAAGCTGCTTTGCTATGGAAAAACACATCATTTACCTCATCTACAGCACCCCTGGCTCACTCCTAATCGAAACATGATCCACTGTCACCCTGCCGTTTTCTGAGCGCATTCGTTACCGCTGCCGAATACGAACCTCTCTTATCCCTGAAATCTTTTAAGACTCAAAAACTGATTTATTTTCAGGTTGACTGCACTGGGGGAGATTTTTAAATTATGCAGTAGGTTTTGAGCATATTTCATTGGACTTGAGGATGTGAAACTCAAGCCATTTATAGAGATCTGTGTGTGTGTGGGGGAGCCAATTGTGGCTATGTAAAAAAAAAAAGACTGGAGTTTTCAGGTGACGGATCACTCATGCTGTCAAATTATTGCTACAGAAGAAGTATACGCCACTTGAGGCATCACAGCATTTACTGTGCGTTATAGCGGGACTATGAAATTATGGCGACTCAGCTGTGTAAGATGCATGCTGTCTATTTAGGATATAATGGTTTTAAATAGTATCCCCATAAAACCAAGAAGACAAATTTGATTTTCTTGCCTTTTTTCCTCCTTTAAAACACAAATTTAATTACATTTAAAACAATACAGTACATCTCATGATGCTGTGCAGTATCAGTCTTCTTCTCCCCTTTATCTCCTCATGTTTCCACTTTAGGCTATCAAAGTACAAACGTGTTGAAAGCCGTCACATAAAAACGATCCAGAAGCTAAACCATGAAATCCATTACAGCCAACAGCTTCTCGTTCCTAAAATTATGGGTTAAAAATGCATTGCAGACATAACTCTTGTTTCCCCATCAGTGACAAGTGCGGTAATTTGTTTTCATGAGCCTGGAAGAGGAAACATTTTTCTCCGTTGGGTGCAAATAATCTTTGGCAATATGTCATTACGCACTGTATTTCCATATTTATGGTGTTTAAACATGCTAGTGAGTCTTTTAACTGCCTAATTGATTGTGTATTCTTGTGTGTGTGTGTGTGTGTGTGTGTGTGTGTGTGTGTGTGTGTGTGTGTGTGTGTGGTTTTTATCAGCTCCCTCTGTAGTTCCCATAATGCACCAAGTGAGCTCGACAAGTCGCAGTTTCTCGTTGTCATGGCCACCTCCCGAACAGCCCAATGGAATTATCCTCGACTACGAGATACGATACTATGACAAGGTAGAGTGGGATGATAAATGTCCGTGTTTGTCTGTGTGTGTGTGTCTGTGCTTTTTGGTGTTATGGTCGCTGGCAGTAACTCATTAGTCAATAAAGCAGGCGAATCAATATCAACTTCATCAGCGTCATCTATTATCAGGACTGTTACTGAAGAGCACCGAGATTCTCACTTATCCACAAATACACAGCCATTAAAAACGTGAAAAAAGTAACAGAAATTGTATTAGTAAGTGCAGGTATGGTACTGCGCATATTTTTTGCGCCAACCATCCTTCTTTTGTGTTTTCCTTCCAAAGAGCCAGACTATCTTAGAATTTGAAGGCTGATGGGGTGTTGTCGCCACCGTTCCTCTTTCGTGAGTAAATACACTATGGCATGGCTAAAAGCATCCTACGTGAACTCCTTGAGCTATTGTGTTTAAAATATTTTCAGAAAACTTGACCTCTTGAGGGCAAAGTCACCAAGACTCAAACTCGCCCAAGATTTTTAGCAGAAATTTGAAATCCTAGGTGACATCTTTATCAAGCTATTGTGTCAGCCTTCAAATTACAAGAGAGTCTGGCTACTTGGATACAGAATATAAAGCCACAAGAGGTGTATTTTCTGATGGGGTTTTTTTTTCCTGTTTTTTTTTACTCAGGGCTCTTAATGGTTTCACATATGTTACAGTGTCTGCTGCCACTAATATTTTTTTTTTTTTATTGTTTGCAGAGTGTGAGATGATTTCCCAGATTTATCTCCTCAGCTCACTGTGATGATGTAGAGTTCAAGTTTCCATCTTCATCAGCAATAAAACCAAATTTCATTAATTCTACACACGTTGGTTAAAATAACCATCAGGGGCCCACAGAAGTGGTGTTGCTAGGTATATATTTTATGTTGGACAGAGCCATGCTAAGCTAGCTACCTTATCATTTTAGCCTCTTGGGAAAAAAAAAAACATCCACACCAAACAAAAACACATTACTGAAAGAAATCAGATATATTTAATGTTCATAAGGAGAAAAGGCTGATAGCAGTCTTCATTGAAAATGAATAATGAGCTACGGCATGATCAATATAAGAATCCCAGACTATACAAAAGTTTAAGAATATAGGAGGGGGGGCCAGTTTTTAAATTTTAATAATTGAATAATTTTTTTTCATCCATAAAAGAAAAGCTTCAGCTGTATACTGGATATGGTAATAATTAAACAGGCATGATGTTATGTTTATAATGCCTGACAGAAAATTACAGTCTGCCAGGTACTTCCACAATTTCCTTGAGAACAACCAACCATCCACGTCCCCCCAAATACACAAGAACAGTGTATTAGAACAGTGGCATGACAAATGTTTTTGATTGCGTCTGTTCTCCATCATATTATTCAAGAAAAAAAAAATCTCCCAGCACTGCTGTTTTTGTAATACTGTTGTTAATAAATATTTCTTGTCATTTCAAATGAAGGCTACTGCTTGATAAAAATCATCATCACTGGAATCAACATGACAATTACTTCAGGACAGCTTTAGGCAGAAACCTGTCAGCATATTTCTACAATGTATAACTCTTATAAATGATGTATTTTTATCTCGCACTTGTGGTGAATGCCTCTTCATGTATCATCTTTTATGCAATATTATTTCCTATTAAGTCGGGATTGATCTTAGAGCTACAATGCATATTTAATGGGGCCCACAGCCATGCTGACAGGGTTATACAGTGATGAAGAGCCTCTCTTTATTCAACCACACATACATTTTTGGATAGATTTTCTGCAGGAATCGTGAGTGTCCATTCATTACCAACTGGCTTTAGAGAGCTGTTGTCAAAATGTAAGATTGACTCACTTCAACTAACAGTTTTGTTATCTGCAACACACAATATGAGATTAAATTAAGATTTATGAAGATCAAAATGTAATCAACCATTAGACTGGCCAGAAAGCGTAAGAACTCATACATATCTTGTGAGTCTGAAGCAGCTTTAGTCTTTACTGAAAAATTTAGAAGACAATTATGGACAGAAATTTAGACAAATTAAATTTACCCAAAACCTTTACAGCTAGTCCCTTCCTAGCTGAACTATTAAATATTTAGTTAGTGACATAATATGAACACATCTTTCGTTGTTGTTTTTATAGGAAAATAATCATTGGCAGTCATTTTTACAGCTCTGGGGCAGTTTTTAAATTTCCTGCCCGTGTAGTTCTATCTATTCCAAAATCTGTGAGGAGCGATGTCATAGTGTTTGCAGACTGCAACTACTAATATTTCGTTGGTGTTTGCTGAGTAAGATTGTGTCCTAGATTCATCTCCTCGGCATTCTCCGTTGCTGTGGGCTTCAAGTCTCTCTGTGGACCTCGGTACATGCCAGAAGTCAGCAAAGAGCACTGATATTACATAGTTACCTTTATCTTTAAAGGCCAAAGCCTTTCACCCCAGAGATAGTTTGCCACAGAAAAGAGAAAACAGCCCTTCTTCCAGGGCAGGCTGTTGAGGATTTCTGTTCCAGGCAGGTGAGGCTGAAGGAAAATTATAGATTTTCACAATCTGTCTTTGTATCTTTCTTTTACCCCCTTTGTTCCTCTTTTGCAAAGGCCAGAAATGTACTCAGAGAATAACCACTTGTGCCCATTAACTGAACTCTTTGGAAGTTTTCTTTATTTTTCCCTATCCTGACCCACTGAGTTAAGAGTAAAAATAAACATAAACTCTCAGTCTCAGTTCCAAATGTCCTGCACAAGAGGTATGCCCACATTGTCCATCCATCATTCCTTTAGGCCAGGTCAAGTCGGTCCAGGCATTCTTCTCCTTAGTAACATCTGCCAGCATCTCCTGAGGTCTCCAGAGGCATTCCAAGCCCACATTAGATATACATATAATCCTTTCATAATGTCTGAGCCTATCCCAGGGTCTCTTACCTGATGCACATGAACTGAAAATCTCCAAATGGAGGCACCTTAAAGGCAGCCTTGTCAAATCTACTTCAGCTTTTTTGATGTAAGCAGGAGTCTTACCACATGCAGGCACTGGGGTTGGATGAATTGTTAGGACTTGGACATATGTGTGCTAACCATGTGGACTTCCCTGTTCTCTATTTATATACTGTAGATACTTCTAGCTTTGTGATCAGATTTCCATTCTGTGGACACACCTCAGAGATCACGATGTGAATGTTTTGATAACTCCACCTTTTGTAATGTAGAACACCGGAAGATCATTTGATCTTGTTAACCAATTCACTTAAAAGCAGAAACACTGAACCACCAGTTTATCCCTTAGTGGGTGTTTTTCAAAGCTCCTACCAGTGGGCTCCGTGAGGCTGCCTGATGCCTGACACCTTCATCTGCCCTGTAGTGGACGACGTCTTAATTTGTATGAAGCAGGAGACTCTGGAACAAAAGACTTCATAGTCTAGCTTGAATAAAGAATGTCAGACCAGGGGCACCAATGTGAGCCTCTGATTCAGTGGTAAAACATGCAGGTCCTGATTGCTTTCCTATCAAAGACGTTGCTGTAGGATAGAAAATTGTGAAGAGAAAGGGAAATTGCTACTGCATATCTTGTCTTTGTAATTCAGCAAATGGGAAGCAATGCATTTTGAGACTCAGAGTTAAATTACTCCCATATCTATCACCCAAAGGTAAATATAAGAATGTCCTCATCGTTTTTGAAGCCAAGCCAACAGCTGCAAAAACAGATAGACTTTTGCTGCAGACAGATTAAAAACAAAGAGTGAAGCACCTACAAGCGATTGTGTAACATACACCAAACAGAGCGCTTGCCTCCTCAGCCGCGGCTCACATTTCATTCCCCACCATCCTCCAGTCCTTTGCGCAGATCTGAAGAAAAATAGTTTTTGGCATTTTTTGGGATACCACCGCTTCTCCTGGTGCTCATTTTTTTTTCTTTTTAATACATACTGTCAGCGAGCCGGTACTTCCATAACTCACAAAGCTCTCAACTTTGAGTACAAGTGCAAACTTTAAATGCCCAGGACTCTTGTCAACTGTTTTTCTTATCTATTCTCTTTGTTGAAAACAATCGCGCGCAGCCTGAAGTCCGTGACTTCAGAGAACTTGCTCAAAGATTCCAATTTTCTAGCACAGGATAGTCACATCTATTTATAACTTCTCTGGGCTGCACAAGGACAACTGAGAAAGTGTGTTTGTTTGTTTCCTTTTTATTTTTATTCTCACTGTCATTGCCTTTAAAGTTCTAGTGTGGTGCTAAAACAAGCATTTATTATTACATAATTAGGAATGAGCACTTATTACTTCCAGATTTGCTTTCCAACATATGTGTTTTTGATGCTTTTTATAAATGCTATTTAATTGTATTATAACATTTTAATGAATTCAGATAATAATTTATGTATGCTGGTTGATGCCTTATTAACAGTACAATGGTATTTTTCAGAAGCATACTTTTATCTTCATCTTGTCTTCTGCTTTTTCTGCTTCTGGCTGCTCCCATTAAGGGTCATCATCTGCCAAACTCACCAAATCCCTAGCATCCTGGTCTGTCATACCAGCCCTCTGCATGTCCTCCTTCACATCCTTCTCTGTGGTCTTCCTCTTTTCCTCCTCCCTGGCAGCTCTATAATCAACAGCATCTGTCCAATATATCCCCATCCCTCCTCTGCACATGTACAAACCATCTCAGCCTTGTCTCTCTAACTTTGTCTCCAAACCTGCTCAACCTTAGCTGCCCCTCTGATCTACTCATTTCTGATCTTGTCCATCCTGATCACTCCCAATGAAAACCTTAGCATCTTCAACTCTGCCACCTCCAGCTCCACCTCCCATCTTTCTGTCAGTGCCACTAGCTCCAAACCATACATCATAGTAGGTCCCACTACTGTCTTGTAACCTCACTAATTTTTATACAACTTTAAATTGAGACTCATGCAGAGCCAGCGTCTCCTGTCTTTAATGTGAGTCCAAAGCTCTGATTAGTGAAGAGCATTTGTATCATTTTCATTTCATCAATTGCTCAAACATAAAATGTTTAATGTTTCCCCAGGGTAGAACTCGTATTTCAAACATTATCCAGAAGCACAGAACCACATGGTTGTTTAGAGCGGGATTCACGGTACTGCGTGTGTTTGTGTGTGTCTGTTTGCGTAGGTGTTTGGTTACACAGAGTAAAGGATTATGCTATGCAGCCTACGCAGACTTGCTTGCATGCAGCAAGAAAACAACCAAGAGCGCGTAGATGTCGATGATGCTATACATAGGCTGAAAGTTGGATTCAACAGTGGGCTTAAATGGGAAAGGGGGAGTGTGACATCATCAAAGATCAATAAAGCACACATGAAAAGCGCAGACAAAGACTGCAGTAGACAATAATATTATAACTTTGGTCAGCACGATCAAGAGTAGCCTACAAACCTGTTGTTCTGCATATTTTTTGACACTGCTCCCCACAGCTACTACATGTAGACAACAATTTGTAAACCTGTGCATGTGTGCTGCCTTGGACCAGCGCACAACCATGCCCATTTTCCCAAAGCATCTTCATTTTACTTTTCATGCCTAAAACTTTTATATATACAAAAAAGCACAGTAGCTCTGTCTCCATATGGAGCACACTCTGCTCCTCTTCTTCCCATAGTTTTGGTATCAGCAGAGTTCCAGGAAAAAGATGGAGAATGGAAAGAGAAGAGGAGGTTGAGAATCTGCCTCTCGGTGGGCAATTAGAGTGAGTTGAGGACGCGGTGAGAAGTAGTGCTCTCACTGAGCGATGTACTGCAGCAGGAGTCTGACAGTCACAGATAAAACCCTTAGTTAGTCAAAATCATGACAGCAACTTTACTCTAAGTCGGCCTTATTTGCTGCTGCTTTTACTTCAATATCATTTAACACGGAAGCCGATTCAGATGCCGCATTTCACACTATGGAGCAGTCGACCACATAAAGACTAATTTTAGCACATATTTGAAAGTGAAGATGTCCTCGGGGAGTGGTTTGATAAGCCTGTAGAGAGAGGACAGGTTTTTCTTACCAGACAGCTGTACTCTACCTCCTGCTCTGGCAGTTTTTGTAATTTCTCCACCTTCCTTTCCTCCATCTACTACACCCCACCCCCACCCCATCCTTTTCCACTCCCACTCTATAGATAATGAGGTTTTAATGTAGTAGATTTGATATGGCACAAGAAGGTTGGATTTTCCCCCATTACTTATCTCTGGCTACCAGGCCTTCCCAGATGGGCTGCCCCCTAACCTCTTCATTCTGGCAAACACAGAGCCACCCTCATCCTCCCTCCCACCCACATACACCTCCAAATTCAATCCTCACCCCCCGACACAATACCCCATTTCTCTGGCCACTTCCAAATATAACATATTCTCTCCCAGCTTTTAACACTTGTCCTTGTGTTATGTCCTAATTATGAGAGTATGATTAGTGGAGTCTGTCTTTTATATATATTGCAAAGAGAAATCAGGGCTCAGCAAAGTGAAGTATATCAAGATGACATAGGTGCGCAAGAATGAGGATCATAAATACTATGTGAAGTCTCATCAACAGCAAAAGTAAACAGACCCTTACAGCAGCAGAAGGGACTGATGAGAGGGGAATGGATGTTGGTTATGAAAAATTACTGTAATGGAAAGAATCATCTTTAACCCCCTTTCACCCATTCCCTCTTCCGATAACCCTCACTCTTTATCTCCTGTCTTTTCCTCATTTTCTTCCTACTCTTTTCCCTCCTGAACTGTCCTGTTCAACACTGCCATCATCTCTCTTCCTCTCCTCCGTGCTCTGCATTTGACCCCTCCATCCTACCACCCTTCATCCTCATTGCATGCTTCTCTCCCTCTACTTTCATGCCATCACCACATTATATCTGTCATTCTCTCTGGACCGTTTCAAATTAACTGCAGTAAAGCTTCTTTTTTTTTTTCTTCTTTTATCTGAAAGAAACCGGCTGAAGACAGGAAGCCTAGAAGGCAGACAGAGAAAGATAGGAGTAAAAGGTGGTGGTCTTTGGTTTATTGGAGTGGCCTGATAGGGCTCATCTCTAATTCACTCCAGAAGAAGAAATGGAAGGGGTGATGCCCAAATTCTCACCTGTCTCTGTGGGTAATAGCTAATTAACTGGATTGTGACAGAAATATATATATGCAGGGAATGTGGGGATGAATGGGTTGGGGGGGGTAAAAGGGGTGAAAAAGTGACTGGAAGATATTTGAGATGAGGTAACGTAGTATGAGGCACAAACTGGAGGTTCAGAAATGTTGAAGAAAAGTGGGTTTGAATACCATTTTTTGTAATTAAATTAGTCCAATGCAAGAGCAGCTGTCAACATTTGCTCTTAAGTGGCAAGGTTTTAAGAATAAGCCTTATCATTGGAATAAAAATGGAAAAATATATCTTTGGGGTTTTTTTTTTTCATCTCTTTCTACAGAAGCAGTGAAACAAGATCGCCACATACTATTGTGATTGTTATTTGTGGGGATGACTACAAAGTAGTTCCACAGCTAATGGGATAAAATGACAGTATTTCTGTACATTTACCACTTTTAAGTGTCATTTCTCAAATTTCTGGCTACAGAAATCCCATGGTTCAATTCAATTCAATTCAATTCAATTCAATTTTATTTATATAGCGCCAAATCACAACAAACAGTCGCCTCAAGGCGCTTTGTATTGTGGGTAAAGA
>JASGAU010346274.1:0-31567 GCA_030220045.1 Australoheros facetus | reverse complement strand
ATGACTTCTATATTTGACTCAGGTGTGTTGAAGCAGAGACACATCTAAAACCTGCAGGACAGGGGCTCTCGAGGCCTGGAGTTGAAGAGCCCTGATATAGACAAAAGTACTGGGCCACTAACACATTACACCCACAGGAGCTGCTCGGCCATGGACATCCATGCCACGAAGCTCCCGATGCACAACTTTTGTGCTGATGTCAATCCCAGAGGAGATTTGGAGCTCTGCAGTTACTGAGACAGCAGAGCGTTTGCGACATTTATGCATTATGCACCACAGCACTCAGCGACTCCGCTCTGTAGAACAGAATAGAACTTTATTGTCATTATACATACAATGAAATTAATCATTATACATACAACGAAATTCTGTTCAGAACAACCATCCAAGAGGAGGACAGACAAGACTAACATAGGGGAGATGGGTGTCTGCAGCCGCTGCCACTAGGGGCGCTGCTGGTACAATCAATCCCCAGAAAAAGGAAACAGACACACACAGGGTAGTTAGGTTAAAAAAAAATTTCACACCTTAAGCAAAGCATATATTTAAAGTTGTTGAGTTTAAAGTTGTTATGGTTCCTAAATGCTCCCACTTTACAATAATACCACTTAGTCTTGATAATGGGATACTTAGGAGGAAAGAAATTTCACAAACTGCCTTGTTGCAACGCTGGTGTCCTATTACAATACCACGCTCAAATTCAGTGAGCTCTTTAGAACGACCCAATCTTTCACAAGTGCTTTTAAAGATATTATCTAAATAAGATTACACAACAGCTATAGTTAAAATTAAGGAATTTCTTTCATGCAAGTTTAATCAGAATAAATACATAAAATCATAAATCCTATTGCTATTCTTTATCCCCAGGTGACCAAGGACCCCCTGGGCCCCCTGGACTCAGAGGTCCAACTGGACCTCCTGGGGATACTGGACCTCCAGGTAAGGTTGCTGCACTGACACAGCAGCTTTAACATCATTAGCAGATAATATAATTACATATGTTTGTGTCATTTCCCTTCTGTAGGAACACCTGGGCTTCAGGGACCACGGGGTACAACTGTGCTATTAATACAACTCTTGTTGTAGTATGTTATTAATTTTCTGGAGTGACACTTTTAATGCTATCCACACTGACAATATATCATTTTTTAGGGATTCCAGGAAATCCAGGACAACCTGGTGCCAAAGGTACAGCTGCCTGTGTCGGCTTTCACTGCTTCTTTGCTGTTGATTATGAATTTATATACCTTACGTGAGATATGTATGTCTGTTTAAGGTGACACTGGTGAACCAGGACGGATCATCAATGCAGGTAACAGAACATTTTAAGGCATATATTTTAACACACTCTTGATGAGACCGCAATTTGATATCTGATAAGTCACTTACATTTCCCAGCTGGCTCCACTGCTGTTGGCATTCCAGGACCACCTGGGTCTGCCGGTCCTCCTGGTCCTCCTGGTCCTCCAGGATTATCAGGTCTGACTCTTGACAGCACAAAAAAGTGGCTGGATGACATCCTTGGCATTCTGATAGCATGGATTTCATCATATCTCACTAATTGTTTCAATCTTAAAGTTTTTGTTTTGTTTTGTTTTGTTTTTAAATTAATTTCCCTCCTCAGGTCCCATCGGCCCTGCTGGTCTGCCTGGTCAAGCTGGTAGGTCAATGCCTTTTATTTATTTATTTTTTTACTCTTAATCAACTCTCATGCAGCCCTAAAAGTCTGTGTTTGCCTTCACAGGTCCTAAAGGTGACAGGGGATATAAGGGAGACCAGGGAGAACCAGGAATAACCATAAGTGAAACTATTTCCTCGAGCAGAGCAGAAAGTGAGTACTTTTGAATGAATTTCTTAAAGCATGCTGTATTTAAGAGCTTGTGATCTAATATTACCTGCTGCAGAATAGATTTAAAGGGAAGCTGTTATATTATTATTTTGATACAAGTTTAAGAATGCACATTAAAACCTGGTTCAGTACACTTGAGTGTTTCAGTGTTCAGCTATGACCATTACATTGTAGTGGCTAATGCTAACTTTATTTACAATAGGTACTACTGTTTAACTGACACTACAAAGTCAGTTTGTTGACTTAAACCACTTCCCTGACTGTGCTTGTGTTACTTTGAATGTTGCCATTATTATTTGTGCCTCTTTAATAAACTTGTTTTTGTTTTTGCTTCAGGGCAGTTCGGTGCCCATGGCGTTTCGGCACTTCCTGGCCCGCCTGGTCCACCAGGGCCACCTGGGCTTCCAGGACGTCCAGGTAAGTAAGACATTTTAAGTCACAGAAGCAGAGTAGAGGTTTCCAACATATCTTCACTTCCTTCTAAGATGCAAAGAGGAGAAAACCCCTGGTTGTCCGATAGCGCCAGCCTTTGACATTTTCCTGGCTAGAAGCCTATCTTCTCTGTCATCAGAATACAAGAGAAAGTGATGTATTTCCTTGGAAATTTGATTAAAAAAACAAAAACAACACAGGCTGTTCGCTAAAAATAGGTAACTGCTACCCAGTCATATGTAAAGTGCTAATCCCAAAATATGACCCACTTGCCACTTCAAACTTCAATACAAAAGCAGTAAATTTTGTTAAAGTAATGAGCAATATCACAGACTGACCACCTCTTATCACCAGCTTGAATTCCCTTTTTATATAAATAAATATAATTATATAAATATCTAACAGTAATTTCAAACAGAATTTCTGTTATTACTGCAGCCCACCTGCAGTACCTTCACTGCCCACCAGGGCTGCAGCCCACACTTTGAGAACCACTGGTAATAGAACAACTTCATAGTCAGACCGGTCAATCAGTAAAGTTGTTCTTTAACATTAAAGATAACAGACATCACCTTTGAAGGTTTTGTAGGATTTGTGTGAAACAGTGGAAATTATCTTCTGCTCCTGCATTGTCTAATAATGGTTCAATAGTGTCATCAACTCTTTATTTTTATTTTTTTCAGGAGATTCCAGACAAGGACCTCCAGGACCACCTGGGCCTCCAGGCCAGCCAGGCAAGTATCTGTGTCAGTGCTGTTGTTACTGTGTGTGAAGCTGATCCAGTCGTCATGTAGATACTCTTGTTCTTTTTAGGTTATGGAAGACCAGGACCTAAAGGAGACAAAGGGGACCCTGGCTTTGTATCCAGCTCTAGTGGTATGATCTCGCTCTGGTGGTCTAAACTTGTGTTTCATGTAGCTTTGGATTTTACACATTATAAGTAGTAACAGAGTGATGTGACTGACTTCAGCACTGTTCTTCTTACAGGAGCATTTTATCCAGGACCACCAGGACCACCTGGACCTCCTGGGCCTAAAGGATCAACAGGTGATTAGAGTTTGTAAACTGGCCTGATCTCTGCCTCTCTATTAGCACTTTACCATAACAGCTTTATCTTTATTTTAGGTCCTCAAGGACTAAGGGGATACCAAGGTATGATTTTATCTTTAATTTGTGTGTATCTGTGTATTATCCATAATTTTTTACCAAGCATCTGTGCTTGTGACTCTTATATATCTCTTAAATAACTGTCATTTATGTCTCAGGTGAACCAGGCCAGCCAGGTGTGCCCGGCTCCCCAGGAAGACCAGGAACCTCTGAGTCAGGTTGGGTCCTCATTCATTCTACATCATCACATTAAAGTCATTTAAGCCATTTTTACACATGAACTTGGGAGCTAGCAGTTGCACAACCTGACACCACACAGCCTTTGAACTGAGCTGGTACACTAAAACAGTATAATGCTTCATATGTTTATAAATCAATTCTGAATTACAGTGTCAACATATGCTGGAGGACATGGGCTCCCAGGACCACCAGGTCCAGCAGGGCCTCCAGGGCCCCAAGGAGCCAAAGGTAAACCTAACAACACACTTAAATCAGTGGAGGAGATGTGTTTTATTGTCTGTGTGTGTCACTTGATGATAATACTTTTGTTTATCTTTTCTTAGGGGACACTGGAGCTCCTGGGATTCCAGGCGCTTCAAGAGGTAGATAAAATCATGACCAATGTCCTCATTTCTCTTTACAATTATATACAATGTCAAGTATGTGTTTGTTC
This sequence comes from Australoheros facetus, assembly GCA_030220045.1. Classification (NCBI taxonomy): domain Eukaryota; kingdom Metazoa; phylum Chordata; class Actinopteri; order Cichliformes; family Cichlidae; genus Australoheros; species Australoheros facetus. Next base: position 27,506 of record JASGAU010346274.1, on the reverse strand, counting down.
TTTAAAGACATAAGTCCACAGTGACTTTAAAGCCTAAATCCACTTGTGCTCCACAGGATTTTAACTGCCAGGTCTTTTTTTCCCCAGGCTCAATCTCAGTCACCTCAGGTCCTCCTGGTCCTCCAGGTCCTCCTGGCCCTCCAGGCCTGCCGGGCTCCTTTGCTTCCTCCAGTGAGATGCGCCAGTACATCAGTGACTATTTAAGTAAGTGTCTTTCTAAAGGGAGATCACTTTCAGAGGGAAGAACACGGTATTGATATATTTTATTTGTGCCATGCAGGTAGATACAGACAATCTGGCATCCCTGGACCTCCAGGTCCACCTGGACCACCAGGACCCCCTGGAACATACTCAGGCTCTATAGATGACATCTCTGTTCGTGTCATTGCATACCTAAGACGTAAGCATTTGTTTTATTACATTAGTGTGATGAATATGTATTTCTGAGACACAATCAGTAAGCTGGGGCTGCCTCTATTTGTAATTTCAGGTTCAGACTCAGGGTTCAGTTTGGGAGTTCAGGGTCCTCCAGGACCACCTGGTCCTCCTGGACCTGCTTCTGGTTCCCTGACAGTCAGTGGTCTCATAGTTATGCTTCAGAGTGAGTACAATATATATTTTAGTTATATCATACCCAGTTTTCAGCTTTGTACTCTGCACCAAGCTAAACTGTGTCTTTGCTCTGATCTGTCTAGGAGATGATGTGAGGAGATATTTGGCAGGACCACCAGGGCCACAAGGACCTCCAGGACCACCAGGGACATCAGTGGGGCTTTCAGGCAGTTACAGAATAGAGGAGATAGCTACATATGTCTTCAATATCATGAACGGTAAGCAAAGGTTGCACCAGAAAACTCTAACCATGTATGTAGCAGCTGGGATTTAATTAATCAGTTTTATGTCATTTACAGAGAGAGGGATTGCTAGAGGTCCACCTGGGCCACGTGGTCCTCCTGGGCTTCCGGGGCCTCCTGGCCCAGGAGGGTCTGGCTTCACTACCGCTACTATTGACTATTCTGCACTGATGAAGAGTAAGAGCATTTTATTTGTTTTTATTAACAGACACTAACACCATCTTTGACTTGGAGAATTAAAGTAACCTGCATGCAGAATGATCTGGATTCAAATGTGCAAGCACATTTTCCAGGAGCAGCATACAGCTTATAAAAGGTTACTCACTCATCTTCCTCATATCTTCAACTTCTTAAGATTCAGATTTCCGTTCATGGATCACATCTGCTGTACAACAAGGTCCTCCTGGTCCTCCGGGTATTCCAGGGCTACCTGGCCCTCCTGGCCCTCAGGGCCCGCCAGGAGTCTCCACTGCTACTGTGTATGGGGCGGGAGGTCGTGGCTACAGTTTGGAGGAAATCCAGCGTTACCTGCAGGGTATGTCTAACAGTCCTGTGTATACAGTGAGGTAGGATGATTAATGATCTGATTTCAAATGTTATAGTCTACACAGTTCCAAAAATGATGTTTAACCATGAAAAATTACAAGTATACTCACTGTTATAACTCAATTCATGTTTAAGGACCAATTAAATAACTTTACATAATGGGAATTTACTTCAAAAAGTATTAGAAATGTTAGATATAGTTGTATTATTTAGAGCAAACTAAGCATTAAAATGGATACACATTGAATATATGGAAAAATAAAACAAATGTCTTAAGACAAATGTTGGACATTTTAGCTCTGTCTCTTTAAGACCACGTTCCCTAAATGTCAACTTTCTCCTGATTAACTTCCCCGAACAGAATTTACTGTTGCACCTCTTTCTCTAGGGCCCAGATAAAACCTGAGGGGGTTAGAGATGACCATATAAGGAAATCCCTGCCTGAGCTGATGTCAGCTCAGCGCAACAGTAGAAAAAAATCCTTTAAAACCAACTGTTTGGCTCACAAGGACTTCTTTTTATGGATGTTGACTATATGGCTATGTTTACTGGAGTACTAAAATGTGTAAAATTATATATATTACAGAAAATTAGGAAAAATTTAGAAATGCAAAGGACCTCGTCTCAAACAAGCAGTCGCTCATGGGATGAGTCATGGTGTTCTGGCTTAGCCTGAAATGTATATCAACATAATCTTGAGTTAAAATGGAGATTAATTTAAGAATACAGTCACTTTGACAATATCTGCTTTCTTCTACTCCTTTCCTTATTTATTTATTCATTCCAAAATGTGGTTGCACATGGTTTTCCTCATCTTGCTCTCTATTCTCTCCCAGGTTCTGGGTTTAGAGGTCTTCCTGGCCCTCCTGGCCCTCCAGGTCCACAGGGTCCACCGGGCAGTTACACTGGATCGGTTTCTTACAGTGGGAGCTTCCCTAGGGAGAGCATCCGTGCTGAAGTTCAACAGTATCTAACCAGTGAGCTTTTAACGTCCCACACAAACACAAATATGAAAACAGCATTCCTAGCAGCGCAGGTGGGAGCAGATATGACAGATAAGCATTCTTTCTTACCCCAGCTGACAGTGTTCGTCGTGCCATCACGGGACCTCCAGGGCCTCCCGGTCCAAGGGGTCAGAAGGGAGAGCGTGGAGAGCCAGGTTACATCCAGGGCTACGCACAGAGCCAGAGCTACTCTCAGGGTGACTCTCGCCATGGCATTCAGTATAGTCAGATTGATGTCAGCAAGCTTGCTGAGACATTGGACTACTCCAATGTCGCCATGAAAGTTACAGACTACATCAAGAGTAAGTACATTGAAGGTCCTCAAAACCCTCACCAGTTTTCTTACATTTTTCTGGTAGATATGCTCTTAGAACTACAATTCTCATAATGCTCTGCAAGATTAAAAATTACATATTAGATCTGACATTCAGTGTATTTGTGGTAGTTGCAGTCTTTTAGCCTTTATATATGTGTTTGTTTTACTTTTTTGTTAAAAAAAATTCACCATCAAATGGATATTGTAGTATTAGCGATAATGTAGTGGTTAATATAATAACCGTTACATACATATCACCTATCCCTGGTTATGCATCTATTACAAACAACCTCTTCAGTGAAGGTTCTACCCTCAGAAAACCTTCAAAAACTGGTAGCGTGTTGCAGATGCATAGAGCCTCATTCTAGTACAGGGACCTTGAGGATTTGAGTACTTTTGACCAAGGCTGATGAAAGACATGCAAATTACTTTATATGACTACAGTGCCTTTTTTAAATAACCTTCCTGCAGATCAGGGCCTACTGCAAGGGTATACGGGTGGCAGTTCGTTGACCACGAATGTGCGAGCTATCCAAGGCCCTCCAGGTCCGCCAGGCCCTCCTGGACCACCTGGTCACAGTCGGGTCTTCTCAACCTACAGCAATATCACAGCTGATCTCATGGACTTCTTCAGAAGTAAATATAGTTTTGAATTTCCATCCACTGTATCAGCAATGGAAAACGGTCTCAACTTCTGTAAGTGTAGCTGGAAAATGCTGCTTCACCTCAACTGAATCTGTTTTTTTCTCCTCGCACAGCCTACGGCACCATTCCCGGCCCTCCAGGAAGCCCTGGACTAAAGGGAGATAGAGGGTACCCAGGACCCAGAGGAGACAAAGGTACACTTAAACAGATTTTATTCAACAGTGCATACTTTGCAGAGTAATATTTTAGTGCTGCAACAACCTGAGAGTTTTGTATGCTTACAGGTGATCCTGGGCCTCCAGGTTTACCTGGAATACCAGGGACATATGCTGTCCAAATTCCACATAAAGTGCAGAAGAGGGAAGCAGGTAAGCTATGTAAAAACGTCAAACTACAGAAAAGCAAGTACATTGCATACACTACTGTTCCAAAGTCTTGAGTCACTCCCCATTTCTTTATATTTTACTTCAAATTAACCAAACTTAATTTTTTAAAAAGCGGTCTTGTGCCATAGTTTTCCAGGCTTCCTGGAGGTATTTCAAAGTTTTTCTTTGGACATTGGCTGCTTTTTCCACTCATTTTCAGTGTACCTGACCATTTTCAGAAGAATGTTTCTCTTGTTTTGTTAAGCTACTTAACACTGACCCATGAATCATTCAAGCATAACAAGGGACCTAAGTCAAAGGAAGAACCAGTGTTGTGTCTACACATAACAGACAATTTGCATCTTTAGGCTCTTCATTACCAGCCCCTCAGGTCGTCTTCATTTCATGTTAAACAGTTTTGTGTTCTGGTCCAAAATGACAGTTCCATTAAGACTCATCATAAAAACTGCAATAACACATATATTATCACTACTTGTTATGTTAGATTTTCTTGTGACCAGTATTAGTTTTGAAGTTCCATTTGTCATTTATGGCCTGTATACCTTGTTGATCTACGGTTATATATCTCAAATTCAGGTTCTGAAAAACATAATTTCTGGATTATTTTTGACTATAAGAAATAATCAGCTGGAACATAGTTACTGTTTATCACAGACTACTTTTGTCCAGCGTTATTAAGGACATTGTTTTGAAACCATTTACATTTTTTATACGGTCACATAAAGTAACACCTGTTGTGTTCCTGGTCCAAAGAGACCAGGAGTATTTTTTTTGTGTACAAAGGAAATTATCCCAGAACTACACTTGACAATTTCACAATTTCTTTTGGAGAAGCTCCTGACCAACAACGTAGGAGGTGAAGAATTTATAATGTTATGTCCCTCAAGACCTGCAGTCATCTCCAGAACCACTCGCTTCCTTACCTTCAGGAACACTGTCTGTAGGTTTCCCGGTATAATCTGGCATGTTCCAGGCATAGCTTGTCCTGGCATCACATGCTGCCCATATCTTTATGCTTGGCATATACTGTTTGAAAGGCCAGCGTCCCCTAAAAGAGACCAGAAGCTGAGCCACCACTCAGGGGGGATGAAGACCATAGTAAATTTCCACTCTTTGACTTGAATGTGACAGCAGCCTCAGCATCCTCTTCATCAATGGATTCCTCCTCTTCAGTTATTTCTTGGTCTGGATTATGTTCCATGTCATCTTCAGCTTCTGACAGTTCCTCCTCTAATCCATCCTGACCATCAGTTTCCAGGCCTCTCTATAGGGAAAAGGGTCCTATAGTGATTGCCAGGGAATCCAAGGTGTCTGTGTGTGTGTGCATATTGTTGTCTCCCCCATTCATTTCTAATGACTGGCTATTTTTGACCGGAAAATACCAAAGGTGCACAAATGCTGAATAAAACACACAAAATTGTATGCAAATTAATACAATTTATTTTGTGTGCTGAAATCCTCTTTGTGGACAAAGTCGTGGAATCTTAGGTCAGTCTAATCAAATTAACATTTTTTCAGAGATAAAACTTCTATATTGGTCGAATTTGACTGGAACACATATGAACGCAGAAAAGCACCATCAGATTTTGACTCACCATGCAATGCCATCTGGAAAGGATCTGATTGGCAACAGGTTTATTTTTCAGCAGACCGTGATCACAAATACCTTTTCTTTTTACTGCCAATGCAGTAAAAGCATACCTAGCACTATCAGTCATGGATTGGCCTCCCCAGAGCCCAGACCTCAACATTACTGAAGCATCTCGTCTGAGAAAAGAACAGGCAGCCAACATCCTTTGAATGCCCTTCAAGAAGCCTGGAGATCTATTCCTGAAGACTACTTAAAGAAATTGCAAGAAAATTTGAGTAACAGAGTTCAGGCTGTGTTGAAAAATAAAGGTGGTCACACCAAATATTGACTTTCAAGCTTGTTAGAATCATACAATTTTTTGTTTTTTGCATTTTTGGCCACAGCGGCTTTTGTTAGCAGTGGAGAGAGACAGGAAATGGAGGAAAGATACAGGGGAAGACACGCGGGCAAATTGGCAACAAATTCTAATGAGCTTGAAATTGGGCCTTTATTACTGTATTTCCATGCATGCTTGCAGATTTTTCAACAAATCACTGCACCCATTTTCTATTTTCCTAGCAAAATATAAAGAAATGAGGGGTGTCACTTTTGTCAAATACTATACATTTAAATCACTGAATTGCTACACTACTCTTTTCATCCCCTGCAGGTAATAAAGTGGCTGGTCGTCGTCAGCAGCAGCATCGCCGCCAAGCCGGCAGTGGCTAAAAGGGCATACTACTGGATCATGTCAGATTTCATTTCATTTTCACTCAGCTTTTTTTCTTTTTAGGTGTTTAACTGTACCAGTTTAAGTAGCTAAAATGCTTTTTACTGTTTCCACCTGTAGAAAAGTCAGTTTAACAAAATAAAAGCAGCCAGAAAAATGCATCAGTGTCGTTAAAATGGCTTCAGTAGACAATAAGGGTTTATAGATGCTCGTCAGTGTTTCTCAGACAAACTTATTTTAAATCATGTGGGTGTATAATGTTTACTTTAATTAGAAGCTTGCTTTCAGACTTTTGCTGGGGCAGCTTTGTTTAAGAGAATATATATTTTTAAGCAATAAGTAGCAGTCGCTGATATTTTTTTGCATCTTTTTCCATTGAGCACCTGGTGTACCTTTCTTTTTGAGGATTATATTGTATTGAGGACTTTATAACTGTATCCATTATGCATTTGCCACATACAAGTTACAGCCGCTTACTTTTTAAATGCATACATACATTATTATATAAACATGACAGTCTGATAGAGGGTTAGAGTTAGAGGGTTAAAGTTAATACTGCCGTAGACAACTGATTTCATTGATTGTGGGTAAATGACACGTTGTGTGGTTGAAAGAGTAACTAAATGGATTGGATTGTATATTTTTTTTGTGTAAAAGAGCACTGAATTTGATATATTTTCTTTATACCTTTAAGTGTTGCAGAGATTAAATTATAAAATGTTCCCAGATTATGTTTTTTTACATGATTAAACCTATTAACATTTGGTCAATATATTTGACAAAAAACAGAAAAATAAACCTATTTTTGGACTTGTGAGTCTTGATATTTGTATGCCTAAATTTTTCTAAAAATAAAATTCACTCAAACTGCCAAATAAACAGTCAATATTTTATTTACAAGAGAAAAAAAATGTCCATATATAAAGACACATTAAATACCTTTCATCTGACATAAAAAAAATGCATATACTAAAGAATATTCATTGTGGTAGAATGAAACATTAAAATGCTGTAACTTAATAAAATAAAAAAATATTTGAAATCTGTTGGTCGAATGGTGTAATTCACATGACACAGCCTCCAGAAACTCCAATAAAAATCCAGCATTTATGACCTCTAGTCAATGTCAGCATATGGAAATTATACCATGCATTGATGATAGGTGGTGGCAAATTAAACTACAGTCATTTTTTGTTGTGAACCATCAATACTTCATTGTAAAATGCAGCAGAGGGCATCTTCTCACACACTGAAACTCATACAGTTACAGCACAGGTCTCAACAAGAGCAAAAGCTCACCATGAAGAATGATTACAGCATACAAGTAACACAGGCTTAGGACAGTAGGTGTGTTCATAAAATACTAAGGGCATATTTGAAAAAAGCTAAAAGTAATTTTAAAAAATGCAGCAAAAGAAAAAAAAAGTTAAAACAAGCTTGGAGTTTGAATTAGGCTTCAGTGAGGCAAAGTTTTTTTACTGCATATTTTTTCTTTAGCTCATGTGGCAATACAGTGCAAATCAACATCTTTACATTCCTTCAGTAATTATACTTTACAATAAATCGTACAGTTTGTTTGTGAGATTGCAGGGAGAAATGATTTAATTGAGGCATATTAAAAAAAAATCCCTGGAAAACAACGTGCCACCTCTGTGTTTCGCTGATCACGGTGATGCTTGTTTTGCACCACTGAAATGAAATTAGGTGCTAAATAAATATATTTTTTGTTCATTCATCTCTTAAGATGATAAAATGCTTCTGTAAGCACAGTATTTATTTAAACCTCATATGTAGGTACACACAACACAGTACATTCTTTTTCATTCAAACTCACAGCCTTACGATCCCAACATTTTGACTCCTATTACACATCAGACACTGTGCACAGAGGACTACACAAAGTCTTACAGCTATATGGTTTTGACTCCATATGCCTCCAACAAGGTCTATTTTACATGCATTAAAACTAAATCTCAGAACAGGCTTTAATAACCAGCTTATGTGAAACAATTAAGCTGATCTCATGACATCTTATGATTATGAGCAGAATTGATAACAAGTTATTTAAGTGCAAAACATTCAGGCGGGACTTTAATTACTGCAAGCTGCAGAAAACACAGGGGAGAGCCTAAACACAGAGAGAAAAAGAAAACACGAGGCACTGGAGATTATTCATACTGTAGCGGGCTGTGCTTAACCATAATCTGATAAGCATGACTGACCTCAGCTACCAACTGCAGCCTTTTAAAAATCTGACCATGCTCAAAAAAAAGTGCATATCATCCATTCAGAGGTTTCCCAGCAAGCTGAGAAAACCTGATTAAGTGAAGGAACGGTGTGTAGGCACGTCATGCTCGTGAACGGTGGAACTAAAATGGTAAAGACATTTTCATGTTTTCAGTTAATGGTCAGAGAAATGTTGCCGCTACTGAGTCGTGTTTGACAGCAGTCTGCTTTGTAGCATGGACACACATTAGGCTATAAGCCAGAATTATTCAGGTTTGGGATGGGGTAAAATTTGGATACTCGACTCTGAGTGGTTGGATTAAGGCATTCAGATTCACCACTCATCTTGAAGAAGACCTCCTGCTCCTGGAGCTTCCGTGTGAACTCCTCCTCTAACGCCTGCAGGGGGCAGTACATACAAACAACCGAGTCAACCAGTTTGAAGATTATATGACATAAACAGTTGAGACAGCCTGTACAGAAGGTGGATCCTGAACATGGCCTAAGTAAAAAGAATTCGGAAGAAACAAACAGACACTGTCAATGAACTTACCTTCTTTCTGGGTCTTAGCTTCTCTCTCCACTCCTTTATCTCTTGGCTGTGTTCCTCATCCAGCTCCTTCAGCTTTTGGGTCTCATGCTCAATCAGAAGGTGGCATTTCTCATTCTGAAAGAAAATGTGTGTTAATAGAGTGGTGTCAGCATTAATGAATCCTTTATACTAACCTACACTGGAAAATATCTCGCTTTTTATTCATTAAAAAAAAAAAAGGATGGATATTTGTCCCCAACTGATTTTATGATGCTCTTCATAAGTCACTACTTATGATCTGTTGCAGTTACTTCAAGTCACCAGAGATAACAGATTAAAAACTAAAAATGCAAATTAAATATGCATTATTAAATAAGTGATAAAGAACATCATAAATAATTAATCACATTAAACTAGGATTACTGCCTTGCAGTTTTATGTCTCAGCAAACAGCCAGGCTGCAGAATCCATCCACTTCTGTTCAGACTCATAATAAACGCCTTCAAGACTTTGAAGGAATTTAGTAGATTGGCAACAAAGATTAGTGTCACCAGTTCAGTTCACATTCTCCCTTCTTCTGTCTGCCCTTCTGTTCCTGAGTTATGGTGCTGAATAATGGGAAGTAAAGTGCTTTGGCAGCGCATTTTTTCCAGGCATTTTTGTCATAATTATTAGTGTATGAATTCTTGAACTGTAGCCTGAAACACATTTTGTAATCACAAAGTTACACTGACCTTTTATTCAAATTAATCAAGTGAACATATCTGGCTTTATGTCAAATCTTAAGAAATTCCCTTATGGTGCTCCTTGATTTAACAATTCTACAAGAATGAGACACATAATCCTTATGGCAACAATGTTGCTAGCACAGAGGAGGAAAAAAGGTTTAAAATATATAAAATTAACCAACAATTAATTACAAAATCAAAGACACTTCTAATTCTGTGAATAATTTAATAGAACTAGTTTCCTTACTCTTCTTTATGTGATCTCCCATCACAGACATTTCAAAATACCCCCTTTTTAAAAAAATGTTTTGACATCATTATGTCACTTTTTCAAAGAATATTTCACATCATTCTTCAGCACTAACATTTAACTAACAAACCCAAAGGCTGCTACGACCTTTGACTCATCAAACAGTTACAGTTACTGTTACAGTTGTGGTAAGAAGTGCACAACTTAAAATTTATATGCACTCATCGTGGGCATGAATATCATGGTCATTTGGGGCTTTTAATGATTTCTTTGAACTGGCTGTTTTTCCAGGGTGGAATGATTGCACATCATACATCTTTAATGACTTTAAAAACAAGAACTGGATGCGCAAGTTTGAATTTATTTGGAATTTTTTTCTAATCCACAAAGGGTCAAAAAAAGTATACACACAGGCTCAAAAATATACCTACACTCACTTAAAACTTTTAATAAGTGGTGCTGAAGGTTCTACAATGTTTTTAACTTGATGAGGCCGAGGCCTATTAACTTCTCGTCAGTGTGTAGCTATAACAGCAATGCTGTCAAAGTTGTTCTGAAGAAACCAACTACTGCGGCTGCTTGTGCTGCATTTGATTAAACTCTCTGATCAGAAATATATAAGATCAACATTAAGAGTTTGAAGTGCCTGACAACGCTTAATAGACATCAGTAATGCTGGCCTCCGGAAACTCTTTCTGCAGGGTGCATATAAACATTTGAAACATGAGCAGGGATTAACTGAAGCAATAAAACAGAGGATAGATATAAGAGGCTGCCATACACGTTAATTACATTTAGTCAGAATATTTCAGATAATACTACCAAGTACAATTAATGGTGCACGCTTTAAACAGCCTGTGTGATTTACAAATGTACTCTTATTAATGTTCACTTTTCATCAATGTGAGTGAAATTGCATCATCTATTTCATGAAGCAGCTCAGTCTGAATTCAACTTTTAAGTCATTCTATCAAACTTTTTGAGGTCCAGTTACATGAAATTAAACAATAATTAGTATAAAAGCAAAGCGTCCATGTTCTTGTTTGATCAACTAAAGATGCTCTAACACTGAAGAGCAAAAAGACCTGATGCTGCAGTGGCTAACGGGCCAGCATTAGCTGCTCCTATTAATGCTCTCTCTTTCACTTTGATGCAGTGAAATAAACCACATGAGTAGCACATGCAACCTTCCAACAGCTAAATAAAGAACATATTTTGTTTGTATGTCTGCCTCAAGTAGCTAAATATATTTAGCATTTAAAAAAAAAAAAAAAAAAAAGCATTCTGAAACCGTACTGAATCTTGTAAAAACAAGAAGCTGATCATTTTTTTAGATGATTTCACGAATTATTTCATTTAATTTTATATTTTCACTGATGTAATTATACTGCGACTATCTCAAGGCGTACCGTGCCTCTCACCCTATCGCCACAGCTGGGATAGGCTCCAACCTCAAGTTAGACAAGTGGTTAAGAAAATGAATACATGGATGATTTGGTTATGAAATTAACCAAAGGTATGCCAAAGAAAATGTAAAACTTGCAAACACAAAAAGAGAGTGTGTGCATGTGAGTGTGCTGAGCCCCACCTGCAGCTGCTGCAGCTCCCTGATGTTGGAGTCACACTGTAGCTGCAAATCTCTCATCTGGTTCTCGTGTTTCTGGTGTTGATGCAGTCGCTCGCTCTTCTGTCGCTTTTCTTCCTGCAAAGCAAACTGGAAAACACGGACAAAAAAAAAACAACAGACAGATGTAAGCGCGATTTCCTAAAACCCAAAACATGGTAACAAAGACAAACAAAGACACTGTGTGAGTTGTTGTTTTCACACAAGGCACAGGAACTGCTTAAATTGATGCAGAACTACTGAGGCATTTGGCAGCAGAGTGTCTACTTCAAACAACACACTGACGGTAACCACAAAACACCACAAATCTGTTGTACATTAACAGTCAGAGTGTCATTTAAGATGTAAGATTTCTTCCCAGATTGGTCACTGGTCTTTCCTGAATAAAACTAAACTGAAAGAACAACTTGAGGATGATGGAGTCAGTGAGGATTGTGAAATGGTGAGCTGGAAAGTTTCTGCTCTGAGATCCAAACAGGCTGAAATAATAAAGAGTGCTGTGTTTGTATTGGGTCGACCCCAGGTGTGACTGTATGACAGTGTGAAACGCTGCTGCTAAGGAAAAGGACCACACCCCACAACAAAGAAAAAGCTGATGCATGTCCAGTCACTTCTCTTTAAATGGTCAGCCCACAGTGTCTGTACCTGTTTTATCCGCTCTCTCTCCTGCTCTGGGGTGACAGATGCTGTAGCGGTGATGCGGAGGCTCTTCTTGAACATGGCCATCCGGGTCTTGGCATCACTGCGTTGGATCTTGGGCAGACGGACCCTCTCTTGAGTTTGTTTGTTCTTCAGCTCCTCTATCAGACGCTGGTTGTAGCGCTGCATCTGCTCCATTTCCTATAAAACACATTTATGCACACAGTTTTGTTTTCAGCAGGGTTATTCAGATTTTACCCTTCATTTCTCTATGCAGATTCCTCTCTGAGCTTGTTACCTTCTCATGCCTCTTCAGCAGCTGGTGTCTCTGCATGAAGTACTGGTCTTTCAACTGCTGCTTCAGCAGTTGGTGCTTCTCCTGCAGATGGCGCTCCTCCAACTCCCACATGGCTGCCTCTCGAGCTACAAAACACATGTGAAACACAAACAAGGCTACATAAGCATGAGTTAGAAAACATGTGCTTGTATGCTTTCTGGTGATGACCCAGGGGCTAAAAACAAAACAAAAAGGGAGCAGCTGGATAGGCTGTAACATGCCTGCTTAAACACAGTTGTCTGCATGTTACAGTCAGTATTTACACACTTGGCAAGCAAAGGAGGCATCACTGACATCAACTTCCTCTACACTGAGTCACAAATACATGTACCTGCCAGGCTGTGGCTGCTTTCATGTCTGTGTCTGGCATGAAAATGAGGTTTGAGACAACTGAATCTTGAATTGATTATTGAAGCGATAATTGAGGTAAGTTGTTAGTAGTAGTCTTAACATACAAGATGTGGTATCTTTGGCTGTGTTGTGTCATGTTCATGTGACTGTAACAGCAGCATTACAACGCAATTACAGGACAAATGATAAACATAAGGACAGTGTAAAATTCTCGGTGGTGGTTTGTATATCTTAAGAATCTGATTTTTACACCATACATGTGATTCTTCTACCTCTCATTAACTGCTGTTTGTGGTTGAGGCAGTCTCTCTCAATCGTGGCGATCTCCACTTTATGTTGCTGGATGATTTTCTTAAGAGCTCCATCCAAGTCTTGCTGCTGCTTCTGTAGGAACTCTTGCTCCTGAGGAGAGAAGAGCAGTGAGAAACTGCCAGGGGAAGACATGCAGATCACTCAGAGAAGACAGCAAAAAGTAGAGAGAGGAAGCACAGCAGTGTCACAGTAATGCTGCATCTTAATGATCGAAACTGCCTGAAGTAAAAGAATATAATCTATCCAGCCCCTCCAAAATTCAGTACAACACAGAGCACTAAGATGTCACATCATCAACTGGACTGAGTAGAAGAAACACTCAGAGTTCATGGATGGCAACGATCCACAATGGAAATGAAGCGAGAGAGGGAGAAAGAAAGAGAGAAAAGTTAACAGTTCAGTAGAGATACTGTGTCACAGTTTTATGTAAGACAACATCTACAGTGACATTCACATCGTCCAGAAACCAGCCTACATTATGCATGACTCATTACATAAGAAGCCAAATTTTCTATTAATTTTATTTAATTTTTTATCTCTAAAGACTAGATTCAAATTGAAATGTTTGGGTATTTTTTTAACAGTAGATCTCATACAGAGCTGGTGGTACACTATAGGTTATATTGCTTTTAACTGAACTGTGATTAGGTATAGCTGATCATATAATTCACTTGATTATAAGAAAACCAAGGTAACACTGTTATTATACAGCTCAATCCAAATTAAGATGGTTCAAGTGTGATCCCATAATCCAATTAAATACAATATGAGTGACTCATCTACCCTGAAAGGCAGGCTGTCTATATTGGCTAACAAAGACAAACATGGATCCAGACAGAATTCATCAAGAGCTGCAACACCACGGTGTATCCCAGATTCAATCTAGTCTTAAACAAACAGTGTAATACAAGATAAATACCACATAAAATACACAGACTAGGTGTAGAACATTTGTGAATTGGTGAAGGAAAAATACTGAGGAGAGGAAGAAAGAACCACTGCACAAACACAGTGATGACAACACTCAAAAAACAAAAAAAAAACATCCCAACGTCGCCCATGCTTACATGTGTTGAACCATCACAGACTATCCTGTCACATAATTTCACACACATCTAAGTATGGGCCAGAGATGAAGAGATACAGGGGGTGGGGGTGGGGGCACTTACATCCTGCATCTGAGCGTTGAAGAGTGCGCATGAGGACAACTGAAAAGACTGTATCATAACCTGGGCCACTGCCTGCGGAGGAGAGCACACAGCGCACTTGCCCTGATCAGGGACAGACAGCACACAGCAGGCTGAGGATCTCTCATGTAAACATTCACTCAGCACTCACACTGATCCTTCCTAAATAAGAAATGGGTTTTCCACTTTGGGAGTGTTGGTGAGTTTAAGGCGCGCAGAGTAGTTCTGGATGAATGTTAGGAAGTCAATTAATTAGTTATCATCGCTGTTCTTGTCTTGCCATGCTTTAAAGCAGTTCATAATCTCTGCATTTCAGTTAAATCCAGGTAGTAAAAAAAAAGAAAAAGAAAAAGTAGCAGTTTTGTTACTGTCCATGCTACTCACTTATGGAGTGTTAACAATTTAAGATTTACCTTTCAAAGGAAAGAAGACCTTCATCTATGTGACTCAGATTGAAAACAGGAAAACAAATTTTGAAAATGTCTTTCAGAAAAGATGTCTACTGTGGAAACAAAAGCTATGTTTGCAGTCGCTCCCTTGTTAACAGACTCTGAAGGGTGCCTGAGGTAGCTGGTAAATGGAGATTTGACACTTATGAATCATCACCACCACCACAGACTGTATGATCACCACTGACAAGTGTACCATTACATAATTAATTTCCACATACAGCACCAGTCAAAAGTTTGGACACACTCACCCATACATATGAATGGTTGAGTGTGTCAAAAGTTTTGACTGGTACTGTATGTAGTCTCAGGAACACAATGAAGAATTGCATTATGGGGTGTTTCGTCCTAGATGGGTGGATGTGGGATTTACAGTATTAAGTAGTAGAGTGTACATGCTCTGGTTAGTACATTCTGGACACTTTTCAAATGATGAAGATTTTACAGTGCAACTAAATGATTCCTCGTTTGGGCAGTCAGCAATTTAAAAATAAATAAAAATGATAAGCACATTATATTAGTCAGAATTGAGATAAACAACAAATATTTAAATTTGAATGAAATGTTGACTGAAATATTCAAATAACAAAGCCTAATTTTATTTGTGACACTGACTTGCTCAGTGGCGGCACCTCGATCCACTGAAATTCAATAAAGCAGTTCTGGCACAAATTTTACGTTCACAAAGATTATAACGCATTTTTGGTGAAAGCTGGAAATCTGAAATTTCAATTATATTTTTTTGCTCGGCTGTTTTAAAGAAAAAGTTGCGGTATTGTTGTAGCCTTGGCGTCGGCGGCGCCTGTTCCACAAATACTTGGCCATAACTCAAGAACGATGTCACCTAGGATGCTCAAAGTCACACCATAGATGCATCTACTAAAAATCTCGGACAAATTCAAATCTCGTGACTTTGACCTAAGGATAAAAGTCAGAGGTCAAGTTTTCTGAAAATCCCGTGAATGCGATTACTCCAGAACGATTTTACCTAGGATGTTCAAATTCGCACCATAGATGGTCAAGCTAGACCCATCAAACTTCACACACTTGTTCACCGACTTTAACACTTTGCCCCCCCGCCAAAAAAACCCCCAAAACAGCCGAGCGTTGGCAACCGCACAGCTGTGCTCTCATTACTGAAGAAACAGTTGAGGTGTTTCTATTTTTTCCCTTCCTGCCTGCACATTATAAAAGGGTACTGAATATTATGAGCACATCTCAATATAAAGCCGTGCAATAAAACACCACCACAGGTATGTGTGATAAAGCAGAAAAATGACATCTGTATGACAGGATAGAAATCCTGAAAGCAGACATTATGGCAGAAAACTTATATGTAAATGCATTGGTGAGTTTATTAATAAAGTGGCCACTGACTGCATATTATAATTTATTTTTTCTTGAAAACTCTCTATATAAATAACACAAAGGGAGTTACTATTTTTTTGGAAATCTTCTAGTTGAAGCACAAATCTGGTATGATCCAAAATCTTCTCATTGCTTTGCATCTTTCCTCATACAAGGGAGAGCCAACCATTTAACTGTAGATAGCTAAAGTGTACATGGGATAATAAAATCTTTCTATAAATTTTCTCTGAAGAAGGAGAATATATTTAAAAGTAAATATAACTCAGTAGGAAGCAGACAGGGAGCGATTACATACAAAGCCATCCTTTTCGCTTGTGCGCATATGAATACCTTACATGAATGAATGAAGTTACAGGGAGAGAGAAAGGAGACAATATTCCAGAGACAGAAGGTGACGCTTTACCTCTGCAGTCTGGAGGAATGCGAAGTCCTCCTTTAAGCGTTTCAGGAGCTCTTTTCTCATGTGTTTGGGTGAAAGTCCGACTTCCTGTATTGCCTAAAGTGTTTATGTGCAGAAACTGTTTGATCTCTATATTCATCAAATCTAACAAAGCTGTAAGAGTCATGCATGGCCCAGTTTGAGAGGAGAGATACTGGTTCCAGCCACCAACTGATTTAAAGTCAACATGCTTAATTTCCACTTCCTGCATTTAATGTTCCTTTGAACTATCAGTGTGACCCGCACGAATTAGATTCATGTCAAAAGAAAAATTTGGCTTGCGCACAGCAGAAGATGTTAGTCTCAGAAGTAGCCCCCCTACTTTAATTTGCATTCAATTAAAGTCCCACAGCCATGAACATGATTATTTTGACTCAAATTAAACAAAGCAGAGCAACTGCGTTGGAATTGTTTTGCAATTACAGATTAGACTTCACAATGGAATAAAGCCGGTCCAACATATTTTCTTCCAATTTGCTACTAATCAAGGATTCAGCCTCCAAATAATTATTTTATTAACAATCAATCTGTTGATTATTTGTCCATTAACTAATTAATTGCTTGATCTTAAAAAAAAAGGTCCTAAAATTATTGTAGAGCTACTGAAGACAATTCCACACCAGTTACTCTGATGCAAGGCTTTTATTATTTGACCCAAATAAGCCCAACACCATGGAAAAACCTTTCCAATTTGGCCATCCCATGACCAAAGCAACCTCACACACTCATACAAAAAACATGGTCAGTTAAATACACAGTTACAGCACATTTCAATAAATCACACAACACGAAAAATAAATCTTATCTGTAGGCAAATTCTTGAACTTTTACATCTACACACCAACAAAGCAAACACAAGCCAACCTGCAAAACAGCAGCATTAAGTAAAATGGCAATAAAAAGTAAGTAGCCTAAACATCAGACTGGGAGCAACATGGCAACCACCAAAGAATCATAATACATGATGGATGCCAATAAGCACTAATGCAATTAAGAAAATAAAAAAGCGCACCCAGAGAAGCATTTAAATGCTACTAAAGAGCCAGAAATGACTAATAAAGACCAAGCATGAGCACATTTGCACCACCAAGCACAAGCTTAGGACATCAACATGTCAAGGTATTAGCCTGATTTTTTATAAACAATTTCTAAAAATAACAAATGCACCCTGGTAGCAAAGTATTTCTTAAGCTGCAACCAGAAGCCTCGGGGCAGATGAATAATACAACATGAAGTGAGCAGCATCTAGGAGAAAGATAGCACAGCCTGTCTGTCGTTAACATTTGCACACATACAGTATTGGGCAGAACAGCAGGGCGCACCACTCCCATAGGATTAGTATGACACAGCCAGGTTAGCCACCGAGTAAGTTGTAAACACATGCACCATTAAACTGCTTGTACAGTATACATCACATGCAGCTGCTCTGGATCCCGAGCTCCCAAAGTTAAGCACTAATCAGCCCACTTCCATAGAGAAACACACATGCAGGGTCATACCTCTTTCTTGCGGTTCTTCAGCATGTTTTGGAACTTGGAGAGCTCCTTGTCTTGATCTGCTTTGATGCGTTTGGCTTCGTCTCGGAGCCGGCTGGTGTGATCCTGCTCCAGTCGCTCAATGGTCTGTTTTTGTTTCTTCTCAAGATTCTCCACTTCTTGGTCGTATTGACGCTTTTTAGCCTGCAGAATCAATATTTATCTGACATTTATATTGGATTTTGTATCTTTTTTCCCCCACTTTAATGCTAATTAAAGTTTCTGATATTGTGAAAATTACCTGTTTAAAGAAAAAATGCATATTACAGTGGTAAAGATTAGATTATGACAGCATGTTTCAAGTTAACACTTGCATCAGATTTAACTCAGCTGTGAGATGAAGCAGCTTGTTTCCAAGGAGCTAGCCAAATACAAAACAATAAAAAAAAAAACTAAAAAAACACCACACCACACCACTGCAGCTTAACCAAACTGACTCACAGTAGTTTCCTGTTCAAAACGCCTGTAGATCTGCTCTCTCTGCTGCTGCAGCTTGTTGCTCAGCTCCTGCTGGGCCCTTTGCTCCTCTTTCTGGAGGAGGCGCAGCTCTCTCAACTCCTGTCGCCTGCAGTGAACACATCAATAAGGGGCTGCAATATTTACTCATTTTAAAATATAATACTTTATTCACAAAAACATGGATGGGATTTTATGGTTGCATATTAGTTATTTTTTTTTAATATCTAAACATTCATTACAGCATTAGTGTCTCATTCATACTGTGGGGCTTTTCATGTTTTGATGATTTTTTTTTTTTTTTTTTACATCACTGATACATATTTATATCATATATTACCAACAATGGTGTCGTGAACCGAACAGCAAGTAGTCAGGCAGCACTTAGACACACAGTAACAGCAGCATGCCTCATGCCTTTAAAAGGCGACATGAGAAATGACAGCAATATAATGCGACATTCATCACGGGAGATAACCCATCTGGCATTTGTAAAAAGCTGTGGGAGTTGTAAAATGAACGAGCACTATTTAAGGCATGCGTGTTAAATAGGTCATGTCCCATATTTAGAACAACTGTATGTCAAGCAGATTAGATACAGACGTACCTCAGGAACCTCATCTCCTCATTCTTGGTGTCGTTATCAGTCACTATCTTTGATGTTGTCACACTAACCTCCACACCATCCACCATGAACTTCCGTGTCTTCTTCAGTGTCTTCTTCTGACGTTTTGACTCCTACCAAAAAAGAGAGATGCTTTAGAGGTTCAAGTCATCAAGGTTGTCATTGTCTTCTTTCAGCTGCTCCCTTTAGCAGCCCTCATCTTATCCAGTCCCTAGCATCCTCTTCTATCACACCAACCCTCTGCATGTCCTCCTTCATTGTACCCATGAACCTCCTCTGAAGTCTTCCTCTTTTCTTCCTGCCTGGCAGTTCCAGCTTCAACATCCTTTGTCCAATATATCCACTATCCCTCCTCTGCACATGTCCAAACCATGTCAATCTTGCCTCTCTAACTTGGTCTCCAAACTGCTCAACCTGAGCTGTCTCTCTGACATACTGGTCACTTCCAATGAGAATCTTAACATCTTCAGCTCTGTCACCTCCAGTTCAGCCTCCTGTCTCCAAACCATACATAAGAGCAGATCTCACTACAATTTTGTAAACCTTCCCTTTTACTCTTGCTACTATCCTTCAGTCACAAATCATCTCTCACACTCGTCTCCACCCTGTCTGCACTCTCTTCTTCACCTCTCATGTGCACTGTCCATTGCTTTGGATAGTTGAACCCAGGTATTTAAACTCATCTAGCTTCACTACCTCTACTCCTTGCATGTTCACCTTTCCATCTGTCTCCCTCTTGATTCTCACACATGCATTCTGTCTTGGTTCTACAACAGCACACCTCCACTGGCATGCTGTCCTCATACAGGTCATGTACCACCCTCACATATTTCTCTGCCAATCCTGGCTTCCTCATGCAGTACCACAGTTCCTCTGTTGGCACCCTATCATATGGTTTCTCTAGATCCACAAAGACCCTTCTGACCTTGTATACTTCTTCATCAACACACTCAAAGCAAACATTGCATCTGTAGCATCCTTTCTTGGCATGATGTCATACTGCTACTCACTGATCATTACCTCTCTTCTTAACCTAGCTTCAACAACTCTTTCCTATAGCTTCATGGTATAGCTTGTCAACTTTACTCCTCTATAAATATTACAGCTCTGTACATCACCCTTGTTCTTGAAAATTGGTACCAGTGCACTTCCTCTCCATTCTTCGGGCATCCTCTCACATTCCATGATTGTATTAAAGAGTTTGGTTAAAAAGTCTACTTTATTCTCTCCTACACATTTCCATATCGCCACAGGTATGTTATCTAGACCAGGGGTTGGCAACCTTTAAACCTCAAAGAGCCATTTGGACCCAGTTTCCACAGAAAAGAAAACACTGAGAGCTGCAAATACTACCGGAAGCCGTTACCAGCTTCGGCGAGTGACGCATATATTGAGAGACAAAAAATAAAAAAATAATAATAAAATAATTTAATATTAATATTTCAAGATCACAATAATATTCCAATTTAGATCTACAACAAAAAACGAACTAACAAAAATAAGGCCAAGCCACACAGAGCCGCAGCATAAGGATGAAAGAGCCGCGGGTTGCTGACCCCTGATCTAGACCAACTGCCTTTCCACTCTTAATCACTGCTCTCACTTCCTCCTTACTAATTCTCTCACTTCTTGATTCACTAACTGTCCTCCATCCATCGTTCTCTCTCTCTCATTTCTATATTGATCAGCTCCTCAAAGTAATCCTTCCATCTTCTCAACACAGTCTCGTCACTTGTTAGCATATTTCCATCTCTATCCTTTATTACCAATAAACTGCTACACATCCTTTCCAGCATGATCTTGCTGCCTAACCAATAGATACAAGTCATTTTCTCCTTCCTTAGTGTTCAGCCTCACATACAAGTCACTGTAAGCTTTTCCTTTGCCACCTCTGTCTTTGCCGTATGCCTACCTTCTCAGTACTCCTGTTTATTTTCTTCATCTCCTTGACTATCCCACTCTCTTTGCTAACCTCTTCCTTTAGATACTTTCCTATACTTCCTCTTTCCACCACCAATTCTCCTTGTCCTCTTTCCTCTGTCTAGAAGATACTCAAAACACCGTCTTGGCAGTTTCCCTCAGCACTGCATCTGTACTTTCCCAGTCATCTGTCCCCTACCACCTAGACTCCGCCTCAATTCCTGATTCCTGAACTCTGTGCAACATTCTTTCTTCATCAACTTCCACCATTAAATCCCGGCCTGTGCCTTTACTTGCTTCCATTTCTTGATGTCCATCCTACTTGAAAGCCATCCTACAGACTACCATCCAATGCTGCTTAGCTACATTCCCCCCTGCCCCCACACTGCAGTCTCCCATCTCTTTCAGGCTGCACCTTCAGCATAAGATGTAGCAAGTGATCATGGTAGTATTGATAATTTAATAACTGAGGGTGTAAGTACAGCTCAGACTGCATTACCTGCAAAGACACAGAGCCACCATCTTTGCTCTTAGACAGGAAGCTGGAGATGGACAAATTGAGGTCGAGGCTGTTGTTATCAGCAGCAGAGCTGCTCCCAGAGTCAGAATCCTTCTCCACATCTGGTCTGATCACAGCAGGGCTTCCTTGCTCCATCTTAGCCTCTGAATCGGTTTCACTCTCTGGGACAGAGACAGCATCTTGGGAAGTGCTCTCATCTGCATGGGTTGCTTTTTCCACTTCTTCCTTCACAGGGGAATCTTTAGATGGAACCACTTCTTCTGAATCCTCAGAATTGTCTTTGACATCATCACATACCCCATTTGTGGACTCAGTTGGTACTTGTTCTTTCCCTTTAGCCTCCACTCTGGTTTGATTCTCTTGTTCGGGTTGCTGTGACTCCTCATTGGTCTCATCTATAGGCTTGGACTCTGGTTTTGTTTCTACAGGCTCAGTGGATGACTCATCCAAACTTGACTTAGTATCTGTGTCTTTATTTATAAATGTGTGTGTTCCATCAGATTCTATATTCTCCATGTCTACATTTTTATTTGTGCCATTAGCCATGTCTTTTATTCTGTCCTCTGTTAGTTTTTGACTCATCTCTTCTTCTGATTCTTTGCTTTCTTCTTCTGCCTGTGGCACTTCTCTTGATATGGATTCAGTTTTTTCTATATCTTCAAGTTGCTCTTGTGATTCTGTGGATTTTTCTTTATCGGTTTCTTTTTCTTCCTCTTGTTTCACCTGCTCTGGCTCTTTTTCTTCTTCTATTACCTGGGTAGCTTCATCACCTAACATCCTTTCTTCTGGCTCCTTCTGTTCCTCCTCTGTTTCTTGGCCATCTATGACAGGCTCTTGGATGTCTGTTGTATGTACAGGTTCTTCTGGCTGTGATACGACTTGCTCAGTAGAAGGTTCTTCACCTTCACCCCCTTCTGGTTGAGGCTCTGTGGAAGCGTATGAGATGATGTCTTTGCCGGGCTCTACTAGTCCAGATGCCAGGTCTTCATTACTGGCATCAGACACCTCATTTAGTTTCTCCTCCTCAGTCTTGTCTACTTCACTTGTTCCAAGTCCTTCATCAGAGAACTTATCACTAGTCTGGTCCTCAGCAGGCTCAGTTTCCATCTTTTCTTTAACAGACTCGAGGGTGGAGGGAGTTGGTGGAACTTTGTCATCTTCTGAGCTGGCCACACTAACATCAGAAGGTGCTCGCTTGTGCCCTGGACCCACCTGAACCAACAGTTAGGAAAAATCAAAATATGTCATCAGTGAGCAACAATAAAGCACACAGCAGAGTGTTAAGTTTAAGCATTTAATGAGGATGTCATCCATAAGTGTTCACCTAAATACCCATGCCCCCTTAAAAAAAAAAAAACGTTTAAATGCCATTATAATAAATATACAACAATAAAACTACATACCAGAGGTGTATCAGGTTCTTCTTCCTCCTCCTCCTCTTTGCTATCCTCAAGCTCTTCTGTGACTTCAGCTTTGGCCTCAGCTATGAGCTCTCTGAGAGGTTTGCTGTCAGTTACACTGGTGACAAAAGGATGCTGCATGTATGGACAAGGGCACAAGATATCAACATTAGATAGAAACCTTGACCCTTCAAAAACATTTAAAATGTAACACATTAATGCCTGACAGATGTTTAGGCATCACTGGGTTTTTATGTAGTCTGTATCTGCAGCTCACCTGCAGAAGCTGTACTGAACTCCACCTATTGTCCACATTCTTATCAAGTGCTTTCCGCAAAAAGTCGCTGAATTCTGGTGACCTTTTAAGAGTAAAGAAGAATCAGTTTGTTGGTGACAGAACAGAGTAGGCATCCCAGGGTTTTTATTTGTAAAATCAAAATTAAGGCAGCAATTCAGCCTGCAGTCTTCCAATTAAATATTAACAATTTATCATGCTTTCACACTAAACCCTCAATATTTCCTTATCTCCAATCCGGACACATTCCAGCGCCACTTTCCCAGTTATCACCAGCACAGTATCTCACCAGCGAGAGGGATGCATGAGTGTGGGCGGCTCGGACTTGGCTATTTTCAGTAGCACTCTCATGGGATTCATCTCATGGTTGGGCGGTTCAATCTGTGCCAGTTCTATGAGCGTTACGCCGAGGGACCAGATGTCGGCCTTGTAGTCGTATGGACGGTCTTTGGAAGTTTCGCACATTACCACCTCTGGAGCCATCCTGTGAAATTCAGTCAGTCATTAAGAACTGATGGATTAAGCACATTTTAGACTGCAGGTGTGTGTGTATGTGCATTAAGCATAACTAATGATAGGGGTCAACTCTTATTTTCAAGGAGGAAAAGGTATAATAACATAGTGTAAATCAATAAATAGGAAGCCTGTTCAGGTTTTTAAAAAGTTTATTTAAAATGAGCCTTTATCCCACATTAACTGCTGTTATTTTTTTTTAATAAAGAAATTAAAAAATATATTACCTTAGCTGTGCGACAGGCTGTGACAATTATCAGATGGAAAGACCTTTTGTATGCAGGGAGCATGACTCACCAATATGGAGTGCCAATGAAAGAATCTCTTCTCTGTAACGTCTTGGTATTTTTAGCAGACACCCCAAAGTCAGCTGAAAGTAGAAATAAATTAGGATTCTTTTCATTAATGAATCAAGCTAAACTGTGAAATGAGACAAGATGATATAAAATAGCATATATCTATTAAACAAAAACACTTACAACAGAAAGTGCTTTACACTTTAAAATATTAACCCCCAAATTGAGTAGAAAAGTCTCAATTTCCCTTTCATAATGCTCTTAGAGTCCGTTATTGTTGTTACCTATACAGTTATTTCAGCCTGCTCCTTTTCTTTGCATCACTTAAAGTATGCACACAGTAGAGGGAAAAAGAGATCTATCATTAAGTCCCTGCTGACTGGCTTGATAATTATTGTTTGCCAGGCTCCATCATGACCCTCTGCCTACAGAACATGAATCATCAGGGAGCCAGGAGCTATGGATGCTACAGCAACAACATGAATGTTTTTACCTCTGGAATATTATGTAACCAATTCAATGCATCACCATCTTCTGTACATATGTAATGTATTAAAAAAAAAAAAAAAAAAACCTACAGAAACCCCACTGCCTTGTTTTCTAAGTTTTTGGACTTGATGGCAAGTGATGACTCATTACATTTTAATGTGTAAACAAACCACTGTGCTGCACTGTCACCACTAAGCCCAAAGTCAAGCTACAAAGAGATCCACAGCTCACTTTAATGGCTGTTTTAAGATCTATTAATTTTGGCAAAAGACACATCTGACAAAGAAATCAACAAACCAGCTAATTTTCTTTATTTTATACTGATGTGAGCTTAGTAGAAGGACAAGTAATCTTTGCTTTTCAGGTCACTGTATGAAAATTAATTCTGTGCCTCCCACCTGACCCCCTTAGTATGAGCTGATTTTTCTGTACAATAACCTGGAAATGCATATTTAAGGAAGCCGTGCAAAGCATTACCTTCATACTTATGATTTCTGAGTTACGATCGAAATACATATAAATGGGTCAAAATCTGAAGTTTTTTAAGTCAACCTGTCTTCCTCCTGCTCTCTGATGGGGACGGTTGCATTCTATTTCTCTCCTGCCTCCCTGCCCTCCCTATCTCTCCTGCTTGCTGCTTGCTGTAAGAGCGTCTCTTACACACTGTCCGAATAAGAATAAGATTAAGAAGCAACATGGATCTGGCAAACTGGACCCTAAACACCATTAATCGAATTTTCTCCACTATGAGATCGGGGAAAGGGGAGCCTGCGTGTCCGAGTGGAACAGACCCCGTTGGATATGTCATCGGTTCTTGGAGCTTGTTGAGAACTGTGTGCTTCTCAGCTTTGGAGGTCGAGGACGTGGAAGACGTCTACATATTCGGCTATTTGGTAGCGGTATCTTTTCTGAAGGGCTCGGAGGAAACCTGATTTACCGGGAAATTAAGAAAATCTGGGCAGCAGTTCAACATCTGCCGAGGCTGCAGACCCAGGTGGATGGGCTGTGCAGAGCCGTACAGACTCAGACTCAATGCCTGTTGGACCTGAGCCATAAGCGGACCGTAGTCCAGCTGAGAACGTCCTCGCAGGCTTAAGGGGTTAGATCTGGCGATAAGGTTCGGTTCTGCACGGTGAGGACGGTAACTAATGAATTTGGAATATTGGATTTACTGAATGGGCGCCAGTGTGGCAGCTGCGGACACCCATCTCCCTATGTTAGTCTTGTCTGTTCTTCTCTGGATGGTTGTTCCGAACGCAATTTCGATATATTATGACGGAATGTCGTTATATAATTTGTTGTATAATGATTAATTTCATTGTATGTATAATGACAATAAAGTTCTATTCTATTCTATTTATCCAACAGAGAAAAAGAAGACTGTTCATATACTATAACCTGTATTTGCCAGCCGCCTTTCCCACATGGTGATATGACCCTTAACAAGAGACCCGTTGGCCTATAGAGCTCTGCTGTCAAATATTTTACTTGTACAATATATGATATATTGGAATGAAAACTAATTTGGCCTGTAGGTCAAAAAAAATTTGTAAAAAGTGAAAAAGTTAAAAAAAAAATTTATATCTGTCTGCAACATTTTGTAGACTTTTCCCCAATTAATATTCATCCTAAGTTTCATATTTAAGGAATGAGAAGTGATTGTCGTTAAAACAATCAATGTACAGCATTTCTTAAAAGTTTTGAAAATTCGTTAAAAAAAAAAAAGAAAAAAAAAGATCCTAATCAAAAATTGAAACTATATGCAATTATTTGTTGACCATTGGCCAATAAATATTCATGACAAGTTTCAGGAGAATTGATCAATACAATAAGGCAGGAGTAGCAATTGAAGTTAGTTATCAAGTTTCCTTGAAAAATTTGAAAATCTGTAAAAATTTTAAAGTCAAAAATCGAAAATCTCATGTCAAGTTTCAAGAGTTAGCTTATAAATAAGGGAGGAGTAGCCACTGAAGTTAACCATTTAATACTGAACCTGTCATCGGCGACAGAATGTACTTCAAATGCCCCGCCGTTCGTGGACTTCCAGCAACAAGTAGTATGTTCAAGTTTCAAAAGATTTAGTCAATAAATAAGAGAAGTAGTCACTGATGGCAAACATGAATTAACTGTTTATCTTCAAAATTTTAAAAAAGAAAGAAAGAAAGAAATTTTAAAAAATTGTCATAAGCATTTTGAAGTGCTTTGTTTCTTTTGAAACAATGAAAAATGTTCATACTAAGTATCAAAATTATTGGCCTAGAAACAAGGGAAGAGAAGGGATTACGGGTAAACATCAATGTACTGTATTTCTTGAAAATTTCTTTAAAAACAAAACAAAACAAAAAAAGGATAAAGTCAAAAATCCACCTCGCCTATTTTGTGGAGTATTCATGCCAGGTTTCAGAAGATTTCAAATATAAGTGACAAAGAAGTAGCAAATGTAGCAAAAACATGATGGACACTGGATGGCTCAATAAAGGATCAGCTCTGCTGATTGTTGTCTTTGATGACAGTGGAACTTAAGTTAAAAAAAAAGAAAGAAACAAAAACACCTTTTGAAGTTTTGTAAATGAATTACCAGAAAACATATAAAACACTTAAGGGCTTACACAATTTGTTTCTGTATGTTAAAGACATTAAATCAGTGGAGATCTGCTATTGATTTATCCCATGATATTGATTAGATGGATTTAGCTTTAGATTAGTTTAGATTAGATTAGTTTGTAGCTGAGTTTAAATGTGTTTTTCAGGCCTACAATCATGTAACTAGCTCTTAAGTTATGTGAGTTCCAAAATGCAACTTAAAAAGTACCAAATTTCAAACCAAAACTATATATTTTGTGGGCCTGGCTTTAATAAATATGCTGATTTACACACACACACACACACACACACACACACACACACACACACACACACACACACACACACACACACACACACACACACACACACACACACACA
>JASGAU010346270.1:0-21297 GCA_030220045.1 Australoheros facetus | reverse complement strand
CACACACACACACACACACACACACACACACACACACACACACACACACACACACACACACACACACACACACACACACACACACACACACACAATCCTACGAATCCTAATTAGAGCCAGCTGAATTACACGCTGACTATAACACATTCTTGAGAATTAGGATCTTAAAACACACAAATATCGAATCGTTACACTCAAAGTTAGCAGTAAAAACGAAATTGCAAGCATGTGTTGAAAAGGATGCAAATTCCAGAAGTTTACCAGTCAAAAATTCTTCATTCTTAACATTTGTGGAAATGTTGACATTTGCAACTGTGGAGTGCTTCTGGCACCATGCTCCAATGGAATCAACTGGATCAATAGCTATAAAGGTTACATTATTACTGTCAAGACATGATTATGAGTGCAACTAAAATTCTAAAAGGCATGGCAGTTTAAAGTCTAAATTTGTCATCATTTAGTGGACACTGAAGTTAGACCAGTGTAATTTCTACCCACTGTTTCTTTCTCTAAAGACTCATTAATGAGTCGAGTTCTTTGACTAGCAACCCTCAGAGAGCTATTGATTGAGAAAAACTAATCTAGCGTACATTTCCCCGGTGAAAAATCCAGAACACAAGTGCTAATGTAAAATATCCCCTCTTCTCCCCCTGGAAAACATTTATGAGCTCTCCTGTCTAAAAGCTGATGTGTTAAAGAGGAGACATGGCTCGAGCACTCTGAGCACAGAGCCAGAATGTCAGATGGGCCCCTGGGATAACTTATTAAACTCATTTTGCCCGTAGATTTCCTGGTGCCAGTTGGGAGCATTCCTAAAACCTTCTGACTGCCTGCCTGTACAGTAAGTCACGCTGGTGGGAGCATTGGTAAACAGTTCCATCCCATTGATTACTGATAGTCCCTGTGCTCAACAAAATAAGCAAATGATAACAAAACTGCCCTGTGTTAATCAAAAATGATTACAAAACGAGACGGTTTCCTAACATGAAAACTGAATTAAACCTTGTTTAAGGGGCTGTTTTTTTTTTTTTAAATCTAAGAACATACCCCTAAGGTAAGTGATTCCGCTTATGTTTGTACAGTAGGAGAGAAGCTTTTCAAATACAACTTTTGACTCTGAATTCACATTTCTTCACACCACTTAAGATTTGTTTCTTTTTTTTTTAACTTTAAATGTTTAAATGTAGAAATATAAGCTTGGAGCAATTTAAAAAAATCAGACGACACACTTTGGTTGTGTGTCAGCAAAATCTAAAATCAGCATGAAAATAACAAAGAACCTAAATGTCAGGCAATGAGGCATGCTTTCTGCATGCCTGAAGGCAGGCTCCTCCTAAAAGGTACTCATATCATAGTCTGTTAAAAGTCAAAGTAAAAGTCAGAGGTAATGCGTGATACAGATTGTGTGTTTTATGCCGTTTCTGTGACACAATACATATATTGCAATGCATGATTATCCGGTGGGTGGGTGGGGGTGGAGGGTTTATGATTTCACAAAAAGGCTTCTTTTATGCACTAAGTCATCATGAAATGAATACACTCTCAGTTTCACTGCTTGTTTGCAGCTCATGAAATAGCATGGATTTAATTAATTTTCATCATGCCATCATGCTGGGAATCATTTAGACTCCCTGTTTTGATCCCTTCTGCAATTGCTCTAACCTTAATTTCTAATCCTGTATCAAACACCTTCTCTTTTGGGAACATCAGATTGAAAAAAATCCAGCAGCAGCATCGACTCACCGAAAATATCCTAAAATGACGACAGCCACCATGAGTGATCCCAAAGAGATTGAGTACCCAACCGTGTAAATGAGATACAGACGGTGAAAGACCTCCTGTTGGAAAAGGATAATTTGTTAGAATATCAACAGGGCACCAAAACACCAGACACATTATCCCTTCCTAATTGCATCATTTGATGCACTGCACATTGTAGTCAAAATATTAATTCTGTTTGTTGGAAACATTTGTTTAAGGATGTCCCAAAATAACCTGGCTTGTCACTGGGAAGCATTAATACACTGGACAGCAGTTTGATCCTCCAGCAGCAGGCTGGCTGCAAGATAACCAAACCCTCTGCACGTCAACACATTAAAAGTGCCATTAGCCCCTTGTGATGTAAACTGATACTACACTGCTGTTATCATTTAGCATCAGGATCTTTTGCCAGAAAAACACGCATCTGCAGTATGGCTGTGTTTGCTTTAATTCATGCACATATATTTATCATTGAGTACTGCAATTGCTCCTCTGGAGGAACATCGACATGAACATCAGAAGTCATAAAGATGACAGCTGTATCATTTCAGGCCAAAAAGGGTAAATCAAAGTATGACAGCTTTCACAGCTTTCAGACAGCCTTTGAAGGTTTATATCTATCAATATTTTAACAAGTTTTTTTGCCCTTCTTACAAGAGATATTTACTGCCAATGCTGACGTCTAACACTATGAGCGATAGCAGGGAAACACTACAGAAGCACTTCCACTCAAGGTCACATCTACACACTCATACTGGGCTATAGTACAAAGGCTCCTGTGTTTCTATCTTTTTACTGTTTCCTCACAATGCTCTGTGGTGTAATAGTGATGTCTGTGTGTGTGTGGTATTATAGATAATGATCTTTATTAGTATTAAAAATATTAATTTTATAAGATGTGTGTGTTTGCTGGAAATGTTCAATTGTCTATGACACGGTGTCAGGATACACAACTAATAAACAGCGTCAACTGACAGGACAGCTATGAAAAACAATAAAACAAATGAAAAACTTATAAAGACTATTTTTCAACCATAGCATCAGATAAATGACAACCAGGATCTAAAATTAAAAACACAATCAGCCTCAGCTGTTAATGAATATACAGCTAAATATGCAACACACCCAAGTCTGGGCCTAAGTATGTCAATGAACTTATTCTGCTACTACTTTTTATGGTTCGGCTTCAGAGAAGAAAAATCATAACTCTACAACAATAATTTCACAGCAATTACCTTTCTCTGTAACCGCTTCAAATCAATGAAATAGATTGCTCTACAGTATGAGGTGCTGCAACTCTATTAACCCTTTCCAAACCGTCTTTAAAAGTCTGTTAAAACCTGGAAAACAATCCCTTCTGCCATGTATATCTCCCTCATGATCTAGGTGGAGTCTATAAGGAAATAACTTTTACACTCAACGGGCCAACACAGGTCTGGCCTGCTCTGACTTCTATCCCATCAAACACCTTGAAAACACCTGTGATGAGCTGGAACGCTGACTAGGAGCCAGGTCTTGTCACCTATCATCAGCATCATTGAGGTCATCTGCGCCTGACCTCAGTGATGCTGTTGTGTTTGTATCAAAGCAAAGTTGCACTGCCAAAGTTCAAGATTTTCAGAAATTCTTTCCATATAATAGTACAATAATGGTTGGTCATGTTCCTCACTAATGGTTTTCAAAGGAAATGAAAATCTAGTCAGTTCTTTCTTAAGATTTGAAGAAATTCCTAAGATATAGCATTCACAAGAATGTCGCTGATAAGGATGCATAACAAAATGCTGAAAAAAATGAACAATGAAAAAAGCTCAACTGTGACTCCATCATTCTAAACTATAACTTAGCTATGTAAGGTGAGTTCTTAGTTTTTTTAGTTTTTGCAAAGCAAGGACTCAGTTCAAGACTAATCTGGCACTGTTTTCAGTTTGAACCATTGAATTCAAGGGTTCCAATCACTTCCACAGGCGTATCAAACCAAGCACCGAGGCAGGCAGACTATTTCTACAAACATTTGTGAAAGAATGGTTCGCTGTCTCCTGAGCTCAGTGAATTCCAGCGTGGTACCATGATAGGATGCCACCTGTGCAACAAGTCCAGTTGTGCAAATTCCTCACTACTAAATATTCCACAGTCAACTGTTGGTGGCATTATAACAAAGTAGACGTGACTGGGAATGGCAGTAACTCAGCCACAAAGTGGTACGCCACATTAAATCACAGAGGGGCGTCACTGGATGCTGAGGTTTATAGTAAACAGAGGTCACCAACTTTCTGGAGAGCCAATTGCTACAGACCTCCAAACTTCATGTGGCCTTCAGATTAGCTCAAGAACATTGTGTAGAGAGCTTCATAGAATGGGTTTCCATGGCCAAGCAGCTGCCTCCAAACACAATACAACGTGTCAGATGCAGTGGTGTAAAGCTCTAGTGCAGTGAAGACATGTTCTCTGGAGTGACGAATCACGCTTCTCCCTCTGGCAAGCCGATGGGCAAGTCTGGGTGTGGTGGTTGCCAGGAGAACGATACCTGTCTGACTGCACTGTGCCAAGTTTAAAGTTTGGTAGAGGGGGGATTATGGCGTAGGGTTGTTTTTCAGGGGTTGGGAACATTTTGGACAATTTCATGCTCCCAACTTTGTGGGAACAGTTTGGGGATGGCCCCTTCCTGGTCCAACATGAGTGCACACCAGTGCACAAACCAAGGTCCATAAAGACATGGATGAGTGAGTTTGGTGTGGAAGAACTTGAGTGGCCTGCACAGAGTCCTGACCGCAACCCAACAGAACACCTTTGGGATGAGTTAGAATGGAGACTGCGAGTCAAACCTTTTCATCCAACATCAGTGTCTGACCTCACTTCTGGAAAAATGGTGAAAATACCCATAAACACACTCCTAAACCTTGTGGAAAGCCTTCCCAGAAGAGTTGAAGCTGTTATATTAAACCCTATAGATTAAGAGTGGGATGTCACTCAAGTTCATATGTGTGTAAAGGCACACGAGCGAATTCTTTTGGCAATCTAGTGTATATTATCAAAAAGTATGCACATTGTTCTCCTTGTTATCATCTCATCATTTCAATAATTATGATCAGACTTTATTTGCTTTGCACATTAGTAGGAAGGCATATTACGAATGTGTTATACATTTCAAAGGAATTGTAATTGCAGGGTAAAAATTTTCTTAAATGGTTTAAGTGTGACAATTTGCTCTGGTGATGCATTCACTCCGAGTACTGTTCTTAATTATTTTGGTAGGAGACAGTGTCAACTAGCATGTAAACGTAAATGAGACGGATCTTACCTTTTCATAGCTTTGGTTGTAATGGGAGAGGAATTTTGCACATTCACTATAATTGGCCCATGTTTTGTTAGCTGCTGCCAGCTCCCACGTTCCATTGTTGTCACACCGACGGTATGCTAGTCCTAGACATCAACAAAAGAATTCTATTTTTAATTACAGATTTAAAGCTGCATAATTACATAAATTGCAAAAGAGGTTTGAGAGGGAGCTCTGGCTATAACTGTACTTTACAGTTTGCAGTTGCACAGTGTACCGTAACTCACTCAAAATTCAGGGATTTAACTGCCTACTGTATCCAGGGCAAAGCTTACCTTTATGGTTGAAGTCATAGATATACACTGGACAGACAGTGGATACAAGTTTTCCAGGAGGCCCTTCAGGCCAACAAACAATGCCATCCCATTCTGGTGAGCAGAAACCATCTGCAGAGAAAAGAAAAGTGGTGAGTTAAAACTAAATCCAGAGTGTATTGTTCTCTCGTGACTATAGTAGTTCAATAAATGTCAGCAGGCATTTTCAAAATTTGAATGTTTTGGGGGGATTTTGTTGGATTTTACAAAGTAGTTACATGATACATAAACAGCACTGGAATGGCACTGCAGAAGCAACCTTGTAATTTAATGTGTGGCAAAACTGCCCCTTTTTTCCTAAATAATTTTTGCTCTGCTTGTGGGAAACATGGGTCACCAAAAGAAACACATGCCTGTCCATTTCCCATCTATTGTAACATAATTAAGATTTGCAACCATGGAATTCCCCGCATGCTGACAACAAGATGTCCATTGACTCTGGTGTGTTCATTAAGGCTTGTTTGTTGTCTGCTGAATATTTCCATAACTGCTCCATTGTTGAAAACATGACAACTGTTGTATGGAATTGGTTTTAGCATGGATCTCATTTAAAGATTTCCTTTAACACTAGTTGCACTGTAGTACTCTAAGTACCCAATTATGGAAAAGTAAAAGTGCTGTATTATATGGTTCACAATCTGTATCATATGTTTTTGAGCATTTTTTTTAACATGGACCTAATTCAATTTAACTAACAATTAAAAAGGAGAAAAAATGTGCAGGTTCTCACATTTGAGACAAAGAAAAAGATTGATTGTTGCAGTTAAAGTGCTTAACAAATTTATTAGACCACCACCACCAAATTAACAGCATTGGTAATTAAAAAAATATTTTTTTATGTTTCTATGATGGTTAATCCACCAGTATGCACATGTTCTTTAATCAAAATGATTTTTTAGTGCTAAAATATAATTAGTGCTGTTATCCATGAAGTTTCAAATGTACTATTTTACAAAAATAAACAAACTAGACTAGAAAGTAAATTATTATTTTTTATTATTTTTTACTCTTTACTCGGATTTGTTAAACAAATTTTTGACTACTACTACTACTAATAATAATAATAATAATAATACATTTTCCAATTTTTGCATTTATTTTTGAATATCACATAAAAACAACAGCTATTGCATATTCTTCTTAGAACTGGCTGATGAAATAAATCTTGAACGTTTCTGTTTAGCTTTAGACTTTTTATGAGGATTGTTACGAGCGCAAAAAGTTGTCCAGGAATCCCTATAACAAACATTCTTAGTATTTTCCTCACTTTCCCCAGATGTTTACAAGATTTCTGGCTCTATGGTGACCCTGCTGATCACAAAAAACATCTTTCAAGTCTTTTCAGTGAAAATTGTCCCACATTAAACTTTGCCATAATGCATCTATGCTTAGTTCAGACAAAGAACTTCAGGTTCAAAGGGGGAAAAATTCTGTGAGTGCACACAGCCTCCTAATTCTCAGCTAAACCATGGAACTGAGCCTACTGATAGTGTGAGCGGAGTCCCTTTCCCCACAGATTCTTGGCTAAACCTCCCTCATGGCTTGGCATTTTAGTTGCATTATTGAAAACATCTGCCCCCACTTTGACCACTAATAAGTAGCTAAGGATAGAACTAAAACTCTCCTCTCTTTGCAGTAGATCCATTATTTTCTCATTCCTGTAATCAAACTTACAAAGAAACATCTGAAGAAATGACGACTTGCTTTTTAACTGCTTGTCACTGGGAGCACAAAATTAAAGAGCAGACTGAGTGGAGCTGACTGATTCCTGCAGATGTATGGTGGGAGAAAAACAGCGTTTAGTTTTGAAAATCACGCTGACCACACATCCTGGGAGTAAAAGTAGAATTGCTGCTTGCTTTTGCCATAGGTTTTACTACCATAGGACCACCTACTAACAGACTTAAATTAAACACCAAAACACACAGACGCACACACGGACACACACATATACAATTTCCCGTAAATTTCTTGACCACAATTTAAATATAAACGTGCCTACGGGGGGACTTTGGTATTTGTGATGTCACTGGGGTTTGAAGAAAATTCTTTTCTCCCCCGACTCATTTGATTCTGACCTGCAGATGTCAAAACACATGCTGCAGTTTCTCCTGATACATGCAGCCTTTTATAATGATTCCTGATGTTATTCTACACCCAGACCACAAGCTTGAAGGTTGAGCTATTTTCACACTGCAAGGTCTGGGGATTTGAACCCACATCCCTCCACTGTCCTCTCCAGGCAAACCTCACTGCATCCCTCAAAGAAAACCTTGTCTCAGTCATCAAATGGTGAATTTTGTATATTTAAAGCACAAATGAAAGACAACAGCTATTCCCTTCAAATGGCACTCAAAGCTTTCTCAATTAACACATACTTGTGCGATTAATTCACTACTTTCTACAAATCCTGTGTTTCACCATGCTGGTGTTTGAAGTAGTTATCATTCCTCATCTCCTATAATAGTTTAAAAAAACCACATGATTACACTTTCGGTGCCAGAAAAAAAAATTGTGGGAGGGATAGGCAAGACAAACAGAGATATAAATCTAAAACTGTAAATAAAAAAAAGAGAGAGAGAGAGAGAGAGAGAGAGAGAGAGAGAAATGCACGTAGGTGGTGTTATCTGTGCTCTTCAAACTATGGGTTGGATAGTTTGAAGGTCACACCACAATGCAACACGGAAGGGGGAAAAAAAAGCATACAAGTGATTTCTGCTGAAATCTTAATGACTTTTTCAAGGAAAAAAAAACCTACATCATTCATCAGAAAGTGCACGTAATTCTTTCTTTGAACTTAATTGCAAAATCTTGACAATATCTATAATTTTACTCAACATCACAGCAAACCCACTGCCCAGATTTTAAATGACTTCCACACTACATAATTACAAACAGCCAAATGTGACTCTGGGGTTCAAATCAAATACAAAAGAAGTCATGTTAAAGCAATTCATCTGGCATTACAGAAAAAACAAAATCTCAAATCAAGCACATGCAAGGAACGCATATGTGCTTATCCAGGAGTGAGAGGTCTCCACCACAGTGGGGACTCTACTGAGGACTCTTTATTAAGGTAATAGGGTTATTCTAATTTCTTCAACTGTAATGTGATTGAACAGACATGTGCAACCTTCCAAAAGAGGTCAGCAAACAACCACTACATGCAGGATGAGTCACATCCGGCATACACCAGCATCATCGGGTATGCAGGTCAGCTCTCTTGTGCTGATGAACCCCCTAAACAGCACCTCAAGCATTTCACAGCGCACATAGTCAGGCATTCCTGATGGACTTGTTAGAGTCCAGATTGAGTGTAAGAGTCCTGCCTGATGTGCAGACAGAGGAACGTGCAAGTGCAATAATGCTATGGTTATCAATTATTTATAATATATTAATATATAAATTTATATATAGACCCACAGTCAAGGTAGTGCAAAAATATTTAATTAGGTTTTATCCCATTGTAGTTTATGCTGCAAATAGTACGTACCTGGAGGTGCATGCTAAAGTGTGACACCAGGCTTTCCTGTCACTACAGCATGTCAGGATAGATTATGCATGATGGTGGTCAGATGAGCAGCGTAGACTGTCATCTGAGAGCTCTCTAATGTTTGACTGATCACTCTCCACAGGTTTGGCGCCTGTAGCCATCTTGCTAATCTTGCTGTAAGTGCTTGTACATAAACCCTAAGCAAACAAAAGCTGCTGGCCCTCTGCAATTCTCAAAAGTAGCAATTCTGACATTTTTTTTAATCTAATTTGAGCTAGTGGATATTTATCAAAACCATGAAAAGTTGGGACATACCACATGGGCAATGTAACTACAGGGAATAGTCAACAATAGCTTTTGTGTTCTGAGCCAGGAAGTAAACGTTTTTAATTATGTGTTTCATTTACAAGGAGTATCGTTTGGAGGGCAAAGAATTTCATGTGACCACAATGCACTGGGGTTAAAGAGAAAATAATATGATTGGTTTGGCTGTGGAATTCCTCCCCAAACAATCAACTGGGAAAATGACAGCAACCACATGACCATACAGTGTGCTGGGATCTGCAGGAAAAGGGTGCTCTTTAGATACCCATAAATATTGAAGTGCACCCCAGGACCAGGTTTGCCTTCAAGCACAGCCTTCGGAAAGCCACAGGGAAGACAAAGGAAACAAAGTGGAGGTTTTAAATGTAACCATCAACTTAAAGTTCACAAGAAATGTATTACAAACTGCTCCAAAAATGCTACTTGATTTGAACTTATCTCCAAAATATAGGCAAAACGGTGCCTATTATTTACTTATTATGATGAACCAAGGTGGTTGTGGCAGAGCGGTGTGAACAGCATCAGCTGATTAGTGGAAGCTCTCATAATAATCAACAGTCGCACTCAAACAAGTCACCAATCACATTCAATCATCCCAATGCACTCTTTCAAGCTCGCGATCATCGTCCTGCTGGTTATGCAGTCTACTTTCACAGCTCTTGGTAAACTTCATCAGCTGTGCTGTTTGGTCTCTCCCACCATCTGCCCACCCCTCTTAGTGCTCCTCCTGTGTCTGATGGCATCCTCCACCTCGTACATTATATTTCAGCTCGGCATCTATGAGGCTCTGCTCTGTGCAGCCTCTGGGGGATTTACTGCACTCCACACTGAACCTCTACAGTAGCTCCAGCTAGAATTCACTGGGGAGCTTCCTCACTAGTGGAGCTCAAAACTATTTTTATGTGATAAAGCCTTCGACAAATGCATCTGTGACAGAAATCTTTTAATTAAAAAAGCGTTAGCAGATAGTGGAAAATCACACTATTGGAAACCAATAATAAAAGGCAAAGAAGGTGGCACCTTCCGAACACATGATCCCATTTAAATTTCACACATTCTGCTCAATTAGTTTCCTACAGTTTTCAGCTATTAGTTATCTTGAAATAATAATCTGTTGCTCAACGAGACATTTTATTCGATACACAAGCCATTAGGGATGGGCTTATGGATTGTACCCATTATCTCTCTGACACACCCTTTTTACTGGGTGATTTGCATGACAAACATTGACTCTGTAATCCCTTCGTTACTCTCTGCACTGGCATGAGAAAGATCACAGTCTGTCTAAAAGAGTAAGCGAGAGCAAACTGAGCGCAACCAGTTTCCTGTGTTTGCACTAAATGATAAACAAATCTACAATATCGCGCATATGTACACCTATAAGCAATGTTCCCATTATAAATCACAGCACACCTGGGTATGTGCATACATGGATGAGTCTCATACCCCACCCTTTACACACCAACATTAAATAATGAATCTCCAGTGCCTATCATCTCAAGAATGTTGATGTCAGTAAAATGAGTCTTCCTCCAGTCGCGTAGTCCTCTGGCATTCCCAACCTCGGTCTTTATATGTTTACAGTAATCAGACTAATTGCCTCACAGGTCACCAAAATGACGGTACCAATCAGTGGTACCTCCAGCCTGTGTTTTCATTTCATTTTCAAAAGGAAACGGTTGAAAGGTGAAAATAGTTTGATTATTTATTTAGTTGAGTTTCATTATGGTGAACTTGGCAAGCATTATGATTAGGACTCATAATGCAGATACACAGTGTAATGACTGCTCCCACTGGCTTTATTTCTAGGCGTTACTAATTTATACAAGTCGTATGTAAATGTGATGATAATGTGCCAAATGAGAAAGCTGAGTGTGAGTCTGTGTGCCTCCAGTGCATCTTGCGTGCCAGACTGCTCAGTCGTGTTCACTGCAGCAGTCAAACACAAAAACTGAATGAAAAATAACACTGTACACTAGATCTGAGCAAAGCACTGGAGGTTATTACTAACGACTATTAATGCTCTGCTTAGAAATTGTTTTAATGTCATTTGATTTTATCTAAGACCAGTGATTTCAGCAGCTAGCTTCAGTAAGTAGTAAAAGGGCATATATACACTTCCTTAAATCCAGTCACCTGCCACATCACAGCATTATCCCAACAGTACCCATCATCCAGCAGAATTTTTTGAGTGTACTTATATCACTTACAAATAAAAGGCACTACTACTATACAGTACTTATAGCTCACCATTACAAACAAATATAATTGCGAGCTTGAGCTCATGATAAAGTGGGTCTGTAAGTACTGGATTATATGAAGCCATATTAAAAGTGTGAGTCGAGGCATAATTATGCATATTCCTCATGTTCAATTTTTACAGACTGACTCTAATCTAAAAAACCATATGTGTCACAGATTTTCCTGGTCTTCAAAACGTGAGGAACAGAGAGCAGGGTTTCTGTTTAGGTGTGCCCATATTCCATGCAAGTTCTTTTTTTTTTTTTTTTTTTTTTNATTTTAGCTTTTGCAAGGGAAGTGGTGCACATCCTACAGCCGATTTAAGGTTTAATTATGGATTTAGGGATCTGTGATATTTTTTTTTCACATGGCTGCACTCAATCCACAGATGTAGCACACAATGAAATAGCTGAACAAATATTAAAGGAGCATATTGTATACAGATATTCCCCTGGCCCCCTGATGAATCATAGTTAAATGTCCTATGTGGCTGTTGACTGTTTTGCTATAAAATTTTGTACTGAAAATTCAAGTCCCCCTCAAGAATAACAGTTTTGTTACTGCAGACTCATATGGCTAAAAACTTCTAGATTTGTATCTTTACTCACCAGGAATCCTGTGCTTTGCCTTGATGTTATCCTCACATTTTTGCTTGGCTTTGAACAACAACTCTATCTGTTCCTCTCTCGTCACCACATCATCGGCATAAACCTGAAAATCAGGGGGAATGGAGTTAATAAAAGGATATGTAAGTGCAAAATGAATGCTATAAAATAACATTTCCAACTCAGCAAAACGGCAGTTAAATCACCAAAGAACAACACAAAAGTGTAAATATTTCACTGCAGATGTGTGATCTCCTCTGGATTTGAAAATAAGCAGGAAAATCAGGACGGATTCGGATCGAGGCATTCCTTTTTCTTCACAGCTACTTCAAAACTGTCAAACTGCTGCCTGCAACTCTGCTCACAGTGCCATGAACAAAACAAGCAACCCAGTTTCCGTTCCTGAAAATGTGCACTACCAACATTTTCTCACAGAGGATATGAGTGACAGTAATATAGTCGATAAATATTAGAAAACGCTGTACTTTGAGCGTGCAAGTGGACTCATTGAAGAGTTCTTTCTGTCTTACTGTGATAAAGTAAAAACTAAACTTCCCTGACTAAACAGGATCAGTTTCACTTGCTG
Organism: Australoheros facetus; assembly: GCA_030220045.1. Classification (NCBI taxonomy): domain Eukaryota; kingdom Metazoa; phylum Chordata; class Actinopteri; order Cichliformes; family Cichlidae; genus Australoheros; species Australoheros facetus. The sequence continues at coordinate 8,639 of JASGAU010346270.1, read as the reverse complement.
CTTACAGTCTCATTCCAGTGGTAAACTGATCGACATGCGGAAAGTTTTAACACTGACAAAAATGACATTTTATTCCCAACATTTTTATTTTTTTTTACCCCTTATATATTTTCAGCTTCTGAACATTTTATATGAGGGTGACGTGGTAACTCAGGTGTGGTTTTCCAGTCAAGAAAACTTTTTCCATTCTAATAGGTCACACTGACTGACTTGCTGTTTGCCTGTGGATCACTTTTGGGCAATGACAAATGTGACTGTATTGAAAATGACAACATTCATTTTTAACAGAGCATGACAAGAAGAGTGGAAATGAAAACACCGGCCACCAAAACTAAAGGCTCGATCAGCGCGCAATTCACCAGAATCTTTAATGCAGTCATGCTGTCATTGTTCTCTGAGCCATACTGCACCAAAACTATAATATGTATGCACACACCACGAGACATAAACTAACACGTATGCCATACAGTGTGCCTGGAGGTGCGGCTAAAAAAAACACACACACACACACACACAGTCTTGTTTTTTTGGTCCAGTGATCCAGAGCAAATAGTGCAAATTAAAGACAGACGTTTACTCAGAGCAGCTGACTCCCTGGCTGCAGTTGCATCTGTCGGTTTCAGACCCAAATTACATGTCTCGATGTGAAGAAATCAAATTTTGCTCTTGCTTCTATTAAAGCAAGAAACAGATGAGTTCAAATACTAATGAGCAATTCTTTTAGCAAGAAGCAAGACGCTACAGAAAGAACAAGTTAGATCTATAAGTCAATAATTCACCTTCTACACATTTATTGCAGTCATTTTTGAGTGGTCATGTATTTTTTTCAATTTGACAAAATGAAATATATAACCATAGAGTCTTCTCCAGCAGATAAAAAGTAAACACAGTGGGGAGATTTGCTTGTCAATTCTTTTTGTGATATACTGATTATGACTGATTTCATCTCTAAATACAAATAATACCATTGATTTTCCATTGTTTCCCTTGGAAAAAATAACGTTTAATCTCTACAACAAGGTTCATTTTTTTGGACGTATATTTAAAAAAAAAAAAAAGCTCTCACACTCATTGGCCATTTTGTTAAGTACACCCATTATACTACTGATTGAGACAAATATCTAATCACGCAATCACACGGCAGCCACTTGGTGAGTTTAGGCATGTAGACATGTTCAGGACAACTTGTTGGAGTTTAAACCGAGCAACAGAATGGAGAAGAAAGGTGATTGTGACTCTGAATACTGCATGGTTGCTAGTTTCAGATGGGCTGGTCTGATTATTTCAGAACCTGCTGTTCGTTCGGGTTTACAGAGAATGGTCCAAAAACAAGAAAATATGAAGTTCGTGGCAGCTCTTTGGGTGAAAATTCCTTGTTGATGTCGAAAGTCATAGCAGAATGGTCAGGCTGCTTCAAGCTGATAGGAAGGCAACAGTAACTCAAATAATCAATTGTTACAGCCAAAGTATGCAGAAGAGCATCTCTGAATGTACAACATATCAAACATTGAATCAGATGGGCTATAGCAGCAGAAGACCATATCAGCTGTCTGTTAAGAACAGGCAACAAATGCTACAAAAATGCTAGAGGCTACAGGATCACCAAAAATGGATACTGGAAAATACGTTCCCTGGTCTGGTGAGTCTCAATTTCATCTTTTGCTGACCATGTCCACCCCTTAATGACCACAGTGTAGCAATGTTCTGATGACTGCAGGATAATGTGCAATGTCACAAAGAGCAAATCAACTTCAAATGGTTTTCTTGAACATTACAATCACCAGATCTCAATACAGTAGAGCACCTTTGGGATGTGGTGGAACAGGAGTCATATCATGGATATGGAGGCAACAAATCTGCAGTAACTGTGTCATGCTATCATGTCAGTATGGACCAAAATCTCTGAGGAATGTTTCCAGCACCTGGCTGACTCTATGCCATGCTATGTTTAGGCTGCCCTTAAGGCAAAATAGGGCCCAACCTGATACTAGCAAAGTGTACCTAATAAAGTGGCCAATGAGTGTAGAAAGCTGACAACTGCATGCTGTTATCTGTGTTCAGGCCTCTAGCAATATATAAAGCTATCCTGTGGAAAAAATTTTTAAGTAATCTCTATCTCATTTTTTTTATCAATATAGAAATATCAGATTTTTCATTCTGCAACAATAATATTTCAATATGATTTCATATTATACTGTTATTGTTGTGTATTTTGGCATAAGAAGAGGAAGAACAATACATTTATTTGTCATTATACAGTACAATGAGGTGATACTGATACTGATTTAAACTATATCAAAAGCTGAAGTTTTACTCATAACAACAATTGAATTTTAAACTAATCAGACATTTAAAGACCAAACATTTAAATGCTCAAATAAATTACAAAAATTTTACATTGGTTCTTGAGTACAGCATTTTAGAGAACTATCTATAGTTTTGCAGTTGGCTGCTACAACTATAGGAACTAACTCTTGAAGCAAAGTATAACTCTGGTATTTTTCCAGACTTTTTCAGCCTTCTCTGGTGCCTGTTCATAATGAGAAATAGAAATAGAGAAGTATAGATGGGAACAAAGGCATGCATACTTTGTCTCTAATAGATGTACGCAACTTTGTGAGGTTTAAATTTAACTGTAAATACTAAGCCGTTGTGGGTGTGCGCCATACAAACCCACAATACCTCAATCCATCAATATTTTCACTACTTTCAGGCCTGAAATAAGGATGTCCAGTCTGAGACCTGAATAAGGTTACAGAATGAAGACGTTTATGGCTTTGCACAGTAAACAACCACAGATGGAATAACATTTTACCGCAGGCGAACAAGGATAGATACTACCTGTTTACTGTACTAACTAAGCCAATATAGAATATTCCACTGACAGCTTCTGAGACGTTCACACTATTTTCATCTAAAAAGCTGCCTGGTGTTACTTTAGGTGAAAGCTCAACCAATAGGAAACCAGAAACAGTGAATTTGATAGACAGGACAAATGCCACTATCATTACCTCTATTTGCAGACAGGTGACAGATGAAAGGAAAAACACTGAATGCTTGGCCCCTACATTAAGGAGATCCAGGGACTGTGGTATGCTGCGGAAGGCATTATCACAATCAGCTGATATTATATTTCTATCCTGATGGGAGTGATCTCTTCATAAGCATTTAAGTGTTGTGACTCATATCCTGTGGCCTCTGCAGTCACCAGCTATTAAGCTAGTTATGGACTTATGGGAAATTTTTAAATGATTGCATACATCTCACTGATACATGTTTAATTTTTACTGAAGTCCACACACTTCAAAAGGGCGTGAAATGCCCACTAATTTATTTCACTTTGAAATCTTAGGGTGCACATCAGTAACAGTCGCTCTTAGTTGTTTCTGCCATCTGAGTGAAACTGCTGTTCCAGCACACTATGAACAAACATCCTAGCCTTTACAGCAGTGTTTAAGCCCCCATGAAACGGTAAACCAAAATGAGGCATGGAGTTTCAGCTTTCTTTCTCAAAAAACAGGCTCCTGCATCCAGGAATATAGAAGCGTATCATTTACCATTTCAAGAGGAGAATCTTGGGTAATATGTATGCCCCATGATTATTTCTGAAAACTATTCCTTCTCCACTGGCCAGAGTCCAAACCTCCAAAGTAAACACACCTCTCACAGGGAGAAACATGGACATTCTTATTTACTGCATTTCATTCAAAACACAGTATTCTTTTTGTGAAATGCTTTTGAGTTTGAGCCAAAATGAGAATTAGAAAAATACACAGTATATGAATATGTGTGTTTTCATCACCGGTCGCTAGAATACAAACTCCACTTAGATAAACCACAAGTTTCTATTTGTCTTTGCAAACTGCAGCTTGATGACTTAAACTGCAGCTCTCTGCAAGAATATAAGACCAATATTGAGAGAACTGTATTTAGGTTGCTCTGTTTAACCACCAGGATGAAATACTAACAGCATACAGTGTGGGAACAAAAGTACATTTACAGTTTAGTTTTAGTTTTCTATTTTCAGCATTTGGTCATTAATGCAAGTTGTATTTATCTGTCAAAGTTTGACTTCTCTGGTATGACATGAAATTTTTCAGTGTTCATTTGTTGATTTTCAAATATTTTGCAGCAAAGGTTAAAAAAAGATTCTAATAAATTGTCCATCGGAAATGTGTCATGTGGCTAGACGCAATGCATACATTGAGTGGAGACACTGGGTTTCTAGTACATTACCGCCAGCCTTCATTGTGGACTGCCTCGCGCTTTTTATTTCTTCTTCTTTCTTTTTTCAAGAAAGTTGTGGCTAACCAAAGTCATTTCCTGTAATGTCCTACACTGTATCAGAGAGCCAAATGCTGGAGCTTGTAAGGTAGACTTTCATTAGAAAAAAAACAAAACAAAAACTCAAGGATCCAAAAAGTTTAAATGAACCACAAAACCACTGGAGTCAATGGAGTATAATTATCTGCAATGACTCAACAGTGTATTTGGATTCGAAATAAAGCTCAGTGATCTCATTAGTACTATCTCAGACCATAAAAAAAGTTATATCAAAAACATAACATAAAATTTGCTCCAAGTATCATGACAGCAAAGATGCAAGCATTTTTGAGTGAAACACTACAACTCCAAAGTGGCTTGAACTTTGTACTGGGCTCTCCGAAAGTTGATTAAAAGGGCAATTCCTCTGCCAAAATGAATATACTTTACCCTCAAGCTAGGCTCAATGGGCAATTAAAAGAAAATGCATCCCAGAAGCTTTGATTACTGTGAAGTTCATAAAAACTGAATACTTGAAATCAAACAAGTTCTTCCCGCCTATACTTCTTCCCCAACTGTACTTCCTCTGTCCCATTAAATTGTAAATGTCCTGGTTCTTATACAGCCCTTTTCTACTATGCTTGAACACTCAAAGCACTTTATACAACATGTCTCATTCACCCACTCATACAAGAACTTTTTTCTATGCCTAAGTGCTTTCAATCTAACACTCACACATTCACACTCACACACATCACAGCGCAACTTAGGGTTCAGTATCTTGCTCAAGGATACTTTGACATGCAGAATGCAGCAGCCAAGGATCGAACCACCAACCAATCCCATGGGGTTGTATCACCAGCTGTTGTTTTGGTATGCTCTTGAAAGTTTTGTTGTTGTTTTTTGAGGGGTGGGGGTATGTGTGTGTGTTTTCATTGGGACAAAGATATTTTTCAAAATGAAAGTGGAAAATCTCCTTAACAAAAAAGAAAAAGAAAAGAAACAAATGTGTATGTGTGGACGTAACCTTAGTTTAGTTCTTGTTACTACCAACAAAATTACAGTTTCCGCTAATAAAACAACATTCTGACAGAATGGGTTAATGACAGTCTGCAGGAATAATTATTGGCTGGAAAAATTTAACTTTTCTGGCGGTTTAGCAAAGACTGACTCAATGATAACACAAGATCACATTCACAGCATGGCAGGAGATACTATAAAAGCAACAACGACAGTGCGTAATTGTAAACACAGACTAACTAAGCTAGCTACAAAACAATTGTTTGTTTTTTCAAGTCAAGAACAGCTTTTACATTTCTGTAAAACAACATGTGTAAATATAGGTTAATAAATAAGAGTTAAGAATTTGCTTTCTTAAAGGGAGCATGTAATCATACACTAATTAGCCATTTGCTAGCTATTCATGGCCCAAAAAATAATTTAGAGAATCATTAAACCTGTATTGTTTATGAGTTTATGAGTAATGTTTTTGGTGAAGTCACAGCTTGAGACCCAATTGAGGCTTAAAAGTATTTTCTTCCAGTCATGTTGGCTAAAACTATGATGTTCCCATACAGCTAAACATTCTCAAGAACATTTCCAGGCAGAGACACATTTTCTCCTGAATTAAGTTTTTTGGGGGGCACACCACAAATACATTTCAAATGGAGCCATTTATTTTCTTGCTTTCTTACTGTCACTAAATTTGGGGAGAGACTTGTCAGTCCGAGAGCCAAGAAAACTTGAAACCAATTTTTATTTAACCAAAAACCATGGCGTTTTCTTAAACCTAGCCAGGTTTTGTTGTCTAAACCTTAATGGGGTGAGTAAGGCATTAAAAATAAAAAATCTACAACAAAAGAAAATCCAAACTAAATCCAAACTGTCAAACTAATGACCCCCACATTGAATTCAAACCCCAGAATCCCACAAAAGACTCCTGATACCACAACACCCCAGACCTGCTGATGCTATCTTTCCATAAAAAAATAAAAGTAAAAAGTTTTCCTTGAAGCATTATTAAGAAAGCAGGTTGGTTGTATGGGGCCTATTTACAAGATTTTAATAACACAGGGTTGTATGTTCTTCTCCAACATAAGCAAAACACATTCAAACAGACAGCGGCAAAAAGCAGCAATTTCAAGATTTCAAAAAAAAGTCCGTAAACAGTAATAAAGAGAGAATTGTATACAATTACATATTTTTTAAGGAAAGCATGTAAACATGTCAGTTTTTCTGTACCATTATCAAATGTAATACATGGAGTCAGGCAGAGCATCTTTCTTGCAGATTAATCGAACAAGTCAACAAAAATAAATCCACTGGTAGGATTTCTTGAAGTTAGCCACTTCCTCTATCATGGTACATCGTATGCAGGGTCTTGGTCTTCCAAGATAGTTACTTCTCCTGCTCCTCATCACTGTGTATCTTCAGCTGCCTGAGGCACATCTGGAGCAGCTCATCTCCGGGGGCCTTCTTCCTGATGTATTCATGGATGCTCTATGGTTCCTCCTGGATTATGGTTCTGACACACACTAATCCTTGCCCTCCCTCTTTCCATTGGTCGTAGATCCTCAGGGTGCTGAACTTTGGGTAGAGACCTCCGTGCACTGGGAGGAGTTTTCATGTCTTGGCATCAGTGGCACCTATGTCCTTCTGTGGCCAGCTTATTATTTAAGTTGGGTATCCAATGACCGGTAGGGTGCATGTATTGATAGCTCAGTTCTTATTCCTACAACTGAGCTGGCTTCTCAGCAAGTGCCTTACTTTCTGTGGCTGACCTTCTTCATGGTTCCTGTTGGCCTGTGGGATACCAAGTACTTGTAGCTGTCCTATATATCTGCTGTTCTGCCTTCTGACAGAATAGCAGTTATATAGGAAAGATCAGACCACTTTCCCTCTCTTTGCAATCATTCAACCATGCTTATCCAGCACAAATGACATCCTGATGTCCTCGCTGTAGGGACTTCAGGCATACAGCTCGATGTCATCCATGTACAGGAGGTGGCTGATGGTCATTCCACTTCTGAATCTATATCTGTATCCACTATTAGTGATGAGTTGGCTTAGGGGGTTGAGGCCTATGCAGAACAGCAGCGGGGTGTATGCATCACCTTGATACAGTCCACACTAGATATGACTTGTGCGATTACCTTGGAGTCTGTCTCCAGTGTTATCAGGGCACTATTGGTCTTGTATAGTGCCAAGCACTCCTATAACCATCTATGGGCATTGAATCGTAGGCTCTTTTTTAGTCAGTCCAGCTGGTGCTTTAACCATCTGCCGTTCTTTCCCTTTGGTGTTGAGCTTAGTTGCTTGAGAGGAGCTTCTATGTTGTGGAGAGGCAGGCAATTTGATGGTGTCCTACCTTTGTGGGAATTCTTCATAATCAGGATTGTCCTACCCTGTGTTAGCCAGTCCAGATGAGTACATGCTATTAGTAGCCTATTGATTTGGGCTATTTGCCAGGTGTTCATGGAGTACTGTTCAGTTTCTTCAGCCAGTAGGCGTGGATGTTAGGTCCTGCGCTGTCCAGCTCTTCATTCTTTATTCTTCTTTCTAGAGATACCTTAAGGGCTATCTGCCTATGTGGTATTGCCTGATTCTTTTAATGGGAGGTTGCTATGGTCCGCTCTTAGGTCCGCCAGCTACTTGGCGTTAGTGTTGCTTGAAGCCCCTTTCTCCCAGATGGTTTTCTAAGTATGGCTCAGTCTCGGCTCTACAGTCCCTGACAGAAGTTCTGTCGCTTATCCATGTTGTGGAAACAAAAGCTTATAACCTGACTTTAAATTCATCCATTGGTTTTAGAAATGACTCACATGAAAGCTGAAACCTTCCCAAATGAGGTTTAATTTACGAAAATAAATTTGCTTCACAGCAGAAATATTGATCATTTAATGAACACAGAAAGATCAGATTTTGGCAAGACAAAAGTTTTGTCGCCTTGTCATATAATGCACCCAATCCTAGTTTACAGCCTCATCTATGCTCACTAATTGATCGGTTAATTAGTGGGTGTGTATAAAAAGAACCCCAGCACCCCAGACCTTCACTTGAACTGCAACTTGACTTCTGACAACATGCCAAAAATCCACCCTGCGACCAAAGCCTTGATTATCAAGAGGCTGAAGACCAGATCCACTGCAGAGGTGGCTGGGACCTTTAATGTGTCTCAGCGTCAAGTACAAAGAATTAAAAAAAGATTTGAAGAGACTGGAGATGTTTTTGAGAAGCCCGGGTCTGGCAGACCCTGCAAGACAACTGCTCAGGAGGAACATTTGTTGGTTAGAAAATCCAAAGCCAGCCCCTTTTCCACTGCAGCAGAGCTCCACCAGGCCTGGTCACCTCAAGTCCCTGTGTCAACTAGAACAGTTTGT